>JAQQSO010004835.1:0-12473 GCA_028658305.1 Pachyuromys duprasi | reverse complement strand
ATTGTGAGAGAATGAGGGAGGGGGCCATGGCTGGGACACAAAGTAAATAACCTGTGATTAATATAAAAAATAAAAATTAATTTTAAAAAAGAAAAGTTTTATATTCCTATTTTCAAGAGCTTCCATGAGGGAAATGAGCAACAGTAAAGAACTTCTGTGTCAGCTCACAATCAGAGGAATCAACCTGTTTCCCACTGGAATGAGTTTGAAGACAGAACACTCTGTTTTCGTTATTTTTTTCTTTGTCTATAAGGTATGCAAGGAAGTCAAGGTAAATAAATTTTTATCCTCCCAAAAGTATTGACAATCTTTATGGGCTGATAAATTTGTTCTTTGGTTATCACTTTTTTTTTTATAGGATTACCTTATATTTATTACTGTCATGTTATTTTATGTTCTGATATCTTTGTGGTTACGTCTCTCATTCTCTCTCCCTCCCTCCTTTTTCTTTCTGTCTCTCTTTCTTCTTAGATTTATTAAGAAAAATATGAAAAGCATTCATTGTCAACCAAGTTGTTTTCTGAAACTTCTCCCAGTATTCCTCTCTATTTTTGCCACTTATTTAATGTTGTTTCTTGTGTCAGTAAGCTATATACATGCCACTTGCTGAAAATTAGATTTTTTGATGTAACGTAATTAAAACATAATTATTGTTATTCAATAGTAACATTTGTTGTCAAATGCTTTCTTAACTTCTATGACATATTCTTTACAACCTGAACTCTTCACTGCTCTCACTGCACACATTATTTGTCATCTTAAAAATCTGCCGAGCAGTGGGACAGTAGTGGACAAGCCTTTTATCTTAACACTATGGAAGCAGAGCAAGGTGACTATCTGAGTTCCGGGACAGCCTAGTCTACAGAATAAGTTCCAGCATAGCCAAGCTACACAGAGGAAAAAAGTCTCGAAAAAAGACAAAACAAACAAACAAACCATCAAGCATCTCCTTAATAGTCGGATATTATATATTGTCTCAAAATCATGCTAGCATTTGTACCAACATATTACAGAAGTTACATATGTTTTTGCATATAATTTCATATAGGTATAAAATAGTCTATCAGTGGATATGACTTGACTATTGATGAAATGTAATTTGTAATGTTTTAAAAGATTTTTATTGCACAGTAGTATATCAATATATACATATATTGTTTTTGTTTTTGTTCTGTTAAGAACTGGCTGTCCTGGATTTGACTGTGTAGACCAGGCTGACCTCAGACTCACTGATCTTCCTCTGCCTCCCAAGTTCTGGGATGGAAAATGTCTGCTATCATTGCACAGGTTGTATGGTAATATTGTAAATGAAAATGTAATTTTAGCAAAATTCCAGTAACTATGAAGTTTATGAACTGCCTGGTCACATGATTAACTGGAATGCAAAGGCATTGAGTAATTGAAGAAAGATATTTTAAATCACAACACACATGAATTATTCTCTTACAATGATACTTGGAACGTAGCCTATAGTTAAAGGCATACTCAAATTTATTTGAAAAATCATAACTTGCAGTTTTATTAATGCCCAGTTTTTAAATGATTTAGTAGGGACCTAATAAGGATAAATGTAGTTCACTTTCTGGGAACTAATATTACATTGTTCACTGAACACATTACAAAATTTCTTATAGTAGATGAAGTAATACCAACATTTTACCTCATATTTATTACTTAAATGCGATATTTATATCATAAAATATAATGTAATAAGTATTTTTGTTAACCAACCCACATGCCAGACATATTGTAGATAGCAGCTATGAAAAAAAATAATGGATAAAATATTGTTTTGACCTTCAAGAAAGGGATTGAGAGTCATACAGGAGATAAACACACATAAGTGACTAAATATAACAGCCTGTGATAAATAGTGCAATAGACTCTGGTATAAAAAATGATTTTTTTTCTAAAACACAGAGCAAGCAAGGAAGGAAAATTTATTTCAACCTGACATGAGACCCAAATTGTACTCAAGAACAAAGGAAACTGCAGAATCTGACTCTAGAAATGCAACTCAGGGAATGTGTAAGAAAGAAGCAATAACATTCTGCTGAATAGATCTAACAGTAAGTAAGTTAAGCAAACCTAAGTGTTATTAATAAATGGAATATCATGAAACTGAGAAGCTTCTGTAAATTAAACAATGCTGTTGGTAGAACAAAACAGAAGCCTACAAAATGGGTGTAACTCTAGCTGAGTCTCCTAATGGGGTTGGGGAGGGGTGGCCTGAAGACTGAAGTGATCACATCCTGGCCAGGCAGGACTAGTGGAAGGAGAGGAGCAACATCCCACCCACAAAACCTGTCATCTAAAAATTACCCTGCCTACAAGAAGTGCAGGGAGACAGGGAGAACAAGGGAAGAAAGACTGAAAGTCCAACTAATAATTGACCCAACCTGAGACCCATCCCATGTTAAAGACCCAGCCCCTGACACTAATAATGATATTCTGCTATGCTTTCAGACTGTCCTCCTAGGCGGTCTAGCCAGCAGCTGATTGAGACAGATGCTGGGAACTTGTAGCCAAGCATGGGACAGATCTCCGGAGGTCATTCGGAAGTGTTGGGAAAAAGACAGAAGGACCCGGAGGGGACAGCAACCTCACAAGAAGAGCAACAGGGAAAACTAACCCAATCCCATAAGGGCTTACAGAGAAAAACACATCAACTTTGGAGCATACACCTTGTGAACCCAGGCCCCGTGTACACATGTAGCAGATGGGGTGCTGGTTGTGGTGGCACACACAGGTAGGATTTGTAATGGAGGCCGAGGCAAGAGGATCACGAGTTCGAGGCTAGCCTGGGCTGGCAGTTTGTTTGTTTATGAGAAGTAAGGAGCTCCGCAAGAACCAAATATATCAGGGCACAGGGGTCTTTTATGAGACTGTCTCTCCAACCAAGGACCATGTATGGTTATAACCTAGAACCCCTGCTTGTATGTAGCAAATGGTAGCTCAATATCCAAGTGGGTATACTAGTAAGGGGAACACAAACTATTTTGGACATGAACTCAATGGCTAGCTCTTCGACCTCCCTGCCCCCCTGAGGGAGGAGCAGCCTTGCTATGCCACAGAAGAGGACATTGTAGCTTTTCCCGAAGAGACCTGATAAGCTAGAGTTAGATGGAAGGGGAGGAGGACCTCCCCTCAGTGGACTTGGAAAGGTGCAGGGAGGAGATGAGGGAGGGAAGGGGGGATAGGGAGGGAATGCAGGAGGGGGCTATGGCTGGGATACAAAGTACATAACCTGTGATTAATATAAAATAAAAATGAAAAAAATAAATAAAAGCTAATAAAAACAAACTAACAAACAAACAAAAAAAGAAATGTGGCATGGGCCCTTTAACTGAGAAGGCAGAAGTGTTTGGGGTTAGATATTGAGGGAAAAACTAAAGGTACAAAATAGTCTCAAGTGTGGGACATGATTATACTGGAGAGACATATTAGATTTCTAGGCAGTGTTGAATTCCTATTTGTGGTCTGTGGTCATGAATTTTAAGTGAAACCAGTAGGGAGGAAAATCAAACTTTGCCTTGGGTTTGATTTCGCTCTGTCAGAGACTATTTCATTTCATTTTTTTAATGCTTCCACAGGAAAGAGTGAGGCAAAATATCCCCGTGTGAGTACATATTCAACATGATATGTTTGCTTACAGATTAAATAAGCAAATTCTTATACTAAATCTTTCATATTTAAAATTATAAATCTGATGACAAATGATGCTTACAGCTTTTATGATCATCACATGCCTCATAGTTAAGGATTAAATTTAGAGGTTATTCAACAGGAATTTTACACATAAAATTCTGTTTTGTGATTGTGAATTGTGAACTTTAATATCTTTGATTTAAATATGGAAATACAAGTTATAACTTCATTGGATGAGGATCCTTGAGAGGGCTATAACTTTGATAATATAGTTATTCTGGTGGTGTTATAAAAGTATCCATTTCAGAAAGAGAAAGTTAGAAAATGTTTGCATTTCAGTAATACTACAAACAAAATGATTTCATGAAAGCTTAAAATGAGGAACAAGACAGGAGCCTACCAAACAGGGCCTCTGAAGGATTCTACTGATCAAGGTATTGAAGCAGAGGCTGAGACTCACTGCCAAATGTTGGGCAGAGAGCAGGTAATGTTATGAAAGAAGGAGGAGAGAGAAAGACCTGGAGGGGACAGGAGATCCACAAGGAGAGCAACAGAGCTGAAAAACTGGGCCCTGGGGGTACTATAAAGATTGATTCCCCAAACAAGGAACATGTATGGAGAGGACCTAAAACCCCTGCACAGATGTAGCCCGTACATCTCAGTGTCCAAGTGGGTTCCCTAGTAAGCGAAGTAGGGACTATCTATGGCATGAACTCAGTGGCAGCCCTTCTGATCACCTCACCTTGGGAGGGGTGGTGGTGGTGCAACCTGACCAGGCCACAGAGGAAGACAACACAGCCAGTCCTCATGAGTCCTGGTAGGCTAAGGTCAGATAGAAGGGGAGGAAGACCTCCCCTATCACTGGACTTGCGAAGGTGCTTAGGAGGAGAGATAGGATTGGGAGGAGATGAGGGAGGGTGCCACAGCCTGGATACAAAGTGAATAAATTGTAATAAATCATAAATAAAAAATTTTAAATGAAAAAAGAAGAAAATGAAAGTGGAAAAAAATGACATGATGAATGCATAATTCTCTCCTTCAGTACCAGCTGTGTTAAACTGGAAACAGGCTTCTCAGCCACTCTTCTCAATTATCCTAAAATAGAAATCACCTAAAGTGGGCTCTGTATGAAAATAAGATGACTTCTGAGAAGGACCCAATGTTCCAACTTGGGGAGAGAAGCAAAGGTAAACTACTGTTACTTTCTGTTCCATATTTAGTTTACCTCCAGATTTTCTGATGCTTTTGATCGTGAGTGGCACCATTGAGCTCCAGGGATGGGCAGTGATCCTACAGAAGGGATAGCAACACAACACACCTACACCTGTGCTTCCCTACAAGACCCTTATCATTGGGATAGAGGTAACCCACAACTTCCACAGCAAAATCATAGGAACACGGGACTGCCCACTTGAAGGAAGCAGGCACCATATTCAGATTCTCCTACTCCTGCTTTCCATTTCCACAACCCCCAACCCTTACCTCTTTCCTTACTGCGTACAGGTGACTGCTGCCAGGGAGCCTCCATATAGGGAGGTTGAAGATATTGAGGATGCTGAATGGAATCCACCAGTTGTGGTGACACCATGCTCGCCAAATGTAAAACTAATTTTCAGCTTTCCATCAGGACCCCTGGGAAGAATGATAACTTCTTCAATTTTTCAAGGACTTGAAGTTATTATTATTTAGGTCTTTCATTTGCTTGGTTAGGGTTACCTCAATATATTTTGTACTATTTGTGTTTATTTGTGAAATGGGTGTTTCCATGATTCCTTTCTTACTTAGCCTGTTTGTCATTTGTATATAGGAGGGATACTATTTTTTTTTAGTTAATCTTGTATCTAGGCATTTTGCTGAAGGTGTTTTTCATCTGTAAGAGTTTTCAGGAAGAATTATTGGGGTCACTTATGTATACTATCATATAGCTGCAATTAAAGATTCTTAGACTTCTTCATTTCCAAATTCCATTTCCTTGATTTCCTTTAATTGTCTGAATGCTCTACCTAGAACTTCAAATACTATATTGAATAGATATGAATAGAGTAGGCAGCCTTGCAGAGGAAAGCAACTAGTAGGCCTCTTGTTTTAAACTCTGCTTTATTTGGGGTGTTCAGGCCAATATCTCCTTTCCACCAGCCCCCACCCCCCAAACTTAAGTAGGAGAGGTTAATGGGGGGAGGTGGCCCAGAACCTTTTACTTCTACCTAGTTAGGGTCAAGGGGTTCCTTTAGGGCCCTATACCAAACTCCATCAAATGTAGATGCAGCTAGCATTCTCCTGCATGTTGCTGCTGCGCCCGAAGCATTTCTCTTGTCTGTTTGTTGCAAACTACCACACTGTCTCTAAACTCTTGTCTCTCCAGGCTCTCTAAACTGTTCTACACTACACACCAACACTAAGCTACAAACTAAACACCACTGAATACCACAGTCTCTTTCTCTGCCTCATATTTATACTTTCAGAGTCCTAGACCACACCCCTCTCCAGGCAGCATGTGGAAGGCTGTTACCTGCTGCAAAGATGATTCCTTGACAATTAGCAGGTATGTACAAACTACAGCCCAACTAAAATCCCACTTTTTGGATTAAAACAAAAGCATATTTACATAACATACAAAGAAACCAACTTCCATTCCACAGCCTTGTCTTATCCCTGAATTTACTGTAGTTATTCTGAGATTTTCTCCATGTAATTTGATGTGAGCTATAGTCTTGCTGTAAATTGCATTTATTATGTTAAGGCTTGAAGATCTCTCTCAGACTTTTATCATGAAGCAGTATTTAGGCTTTTTTCAACATTGAATGAGATAATTCTTTTTCTTTCAGTTTTTAATATAGTGGAATACATTGACATATTTTTAATTGATTAAATGTTTATAAATTATAGATTATTCATTTTGTATTTCAATTGTAACACCCTCCCTAATCCTCTCCCAATCCCATTCTCCCTCCCTCATATCCTCTCATGCCCCTCCCCAAGTCTACTGATAGGGGAGGTCCTCTTCCCCTTCCTTCTGACCCCAGCCTATCAGGTCTAATCAGGACTGGCTGTATTGTCTTCCTCTATGGACTAGTAAGGCTGGTCCCTCATGAGGGGATGGTGACCAAAGAATCAGCCACTGAGTTTATGTCAGAGATAATCCCTATTCCCATTGCTAGGGAACCCACGTGGAGACTGAGCTGCCATGGGCAACTAGGTTATCTTCATGCATGTTCCTTGGTTAGATTATCAATCACAGAAGAGATCCCTGGGCCCATATTTCATGGTTCTGTGGCCCTCCATGTGTAGCTCCTATTCAGTCCCAGTCTTTATATCTTCCCCTTCTTTCATAAGATTCCCTGAACTCAGCTGTCTCAGCATCTGCCTTGATACCTTGCTGGGTAGTCTTTCAAAAGTCCTCTGTGGTAGACTCTTGTCCTGTTCCCTGTTCTCTCCCTCTGCAATATCCATCCCATTTGCCTTTCTGAGTGGGGATTGATCATCTTACCCTGGGTCCTCTTTCTTACTTAGCTTCTTTAGGTGTACAGATTTTAGTATGTTTATCCTATATTATATGTCTAATATCCACTTTAAGTGAGTATATGTCCTGTGCGTCTTTCTTCTTTTGGAATTCCTAACTCGGGATTATCTTTTCTAGATCCCACCATTTGCCTGCGAATTTCATGATTTCCTCGTTTTTAATTGCTGAGTAGTATTCCATTGTGTAATTGTACCACATTTTTTTATCCATTCCTCAACTGAGGGACATCTGGGTTGTTTCCAGATTCTGGCAATTACAAATAAAGTTACTGTGAACATGGCTGGGCAAATATCCTTGTTGTATACTTGAGCATATTTTAGATATATGCCTATGAGTGGTATAGCTAGATCTTGAGGATCCACTATTCCTAATCTGTCCAAGAAAGCGCCAGATTGATTTCGAAAGTGGTTGTACAAGTTTACATTCCCACCAGCAATGGAGAAGGTAACTAAAGTCCAAGTGGATAAAAGACCTCAAAATAAAATCAGACACACTAAATATGTTAGAAGAAAAAGTGTAGAAAAGCCTTGAACTCATTAGCACAGGAGACAATTTCTGATCAGAATACCAATATCAAAGGCTCTAAGATCAACCATCAATAAATGAGAACTCAAAAAAACTGAGAATCTTCTGTTACGCAAAGGACACTATCATCAGAACCAAACAACAGCCTACAGATTTGGAAAGGATCTTCATCAACCCTATATCTGACAGGGGGCTAATATCCAGAATATATAAAGAACTCAAGAAGTTAAACAGGAATCAATCAAGTAACCCAGTTAATAAATGGTGTGAAGAGCTAAGCAGAGAATTCTCAATACAGGAATATCAAGTGGCAGAGCAACACTTAAAGAAATGCTTAACGTCCTTGGTCATCAGGAGAATGCAAATCAAAACAACTCTGAGATTTCACATTACACCCAAAAGAATGACTAAGGTAAAAAACTCAAGTGAGAACAGATGCTGGCATATTTTTCCATGTTGAACCATCCCTGTATCTCTGGGATAACTCCTACTTAGTAATCATGCATGAACTTTTTGGTGTTGTTGTTTTATAGCTTCATTCTGTCAGTATTGTACTGAGTAGTTTCCATCAGTTCATGAGGGAAAATGTATTTCTTTCTTTTTTGAGACTTTGTGTAGTTGGAAGATTTTTAATGACTGCTTCTATTTCCTTAGGGGTTATAGGTCTACTTAAAGTGTTTATGTGATCTTGATTTTACTTTGTGAAATGTACTAGTTGTTTCTTTAAATTTTTCCAATTTTGTGGAGTGCATGATTTTTAAGTATAACCTAACAGTTCTTTGGATTTCATCAAAGTCTGTCATTAAGTCCCCCTTTTTTTCCTTATTTTACTTTGGATGTTCTTTCTCTAGCTTTTAGTTAGTTTGGATAAGGTCTTTCTACTTTTTTGATTTTCTCAAAGAACAAGCTCTGTTTTTCATTGATTCTTCAATTATTTTCTTTGTTTCTGTTTTACTGATTTTGGCTCTCATTATTATTTCCTGCTATCTATTCTTCTTAGGTGTGTTTGCCTCTTTTTTTTCCCTAGAACTGTTAGGTGTGTTGTTAAGTCGGTAGTATGAAATCTCACTAATTGCTTTATGAAGATACTTGGTGCTATGAACTTTCCACTTAGCACTTCTTTCATTATTTTTCTTAAATTTGGGTATGTTGTGCATTTTCTTTTAATTCTAAGAATTTTTTAATTTCTTCTTTGGCACAGTAGTCGTTCGGTAGAGAGTTATTCAGTTTCCATGAGTCCATAGCCTTTCTGTTGTTTGTGTTGAAATCCTGCTATAATCTGTGGTGGTCTGATAGGAAGCAGAGAGTTATTTCAATATTTTTCTTTTTGTTGAGACTTACTTTTTGACAGAGTATGTGATCAATTTTTGAGAAAGTTTAGTGAAGTGATGAGAAGAAGGTCTATTCTTTTCTATTTGGTGAAATGTTCTGTAAATATGTTAGGTCTATTTGAGTCACAATGTCTGTAAATTCCATTATTTTTCCGTTTAGTTTTTGTCTGGATAACCTGTCCGTAGGGCGTTGAAGTCTCCCACTGTTAATGTGTAGAATTCAGTATGTATTTTAAGCTTTAGTAATGTTTCTTTCTTAGAAATTTTGCTGTATGTGTATTGGGTGCATAAATGTTTAGAACTGAGACATCATTTTGGTGAATTTGTGTTTTGGTCAGTATGAAGTGTTCTTTCCCAAAACTTTTGATTAATTTCCCTGGGAAGTCTATTTAGTTAGATGTTAAAGTGGCTACATGACTTTGTTTCCTGAGACAATTTGCTTGGAAAATCTTTTTCAAGCCTTTACTCTAAGGTAATGTCTTATTTTTGATGTTGAAGTATGTTTCTTGTATGCAGCAGAAGGATGTTTTTTGATCCATTCCCTTAGCCTGTGTCTTTTCACTTTAAAATTAAGTCCATTGATATTGAGAAATATTAATTATCCATGACTGTTAATTTCTATTATTTTTTGTTGTTGATGATGATGATGGTGATAGTTGTGTGTGTGTTTTATGTGTGTGTGTATGTTTGTATACACATACACATACATACATGCTTACATCATTTTAGTTTGCAGGTGTGAGATTTTTTATTTCCAATATTTTCATGGGTGTAGTTAGTCTCCTTGGGTTGAAGTTTTTTCCTTTAATACCTTTTGTGGGGAGAATTTATGGATAGACACTGTTTAAATTTGACTTTGTTATAGTATATCTTATTTCCTCCATCTATACTGATTGAAAATTTTGCTGGTGTAATAGTCTGGGCTGGCATTTGTGGTTTATGTCTGGATCTTTGATTCAATTACATTGATCCACCAGTCTGTTTCTTTGCCCATACCATGATGTTTTTATTACTGTTGATCTATAGTAAAGCTTGAAAACAGAGATGAAGATATCTCCACATCTTTTATTATACAGGATTGTTTTAGCCCTTCTGGGTTCCTTGTTATTTCATATGAAATTGAGAATTATTCTTCCTGGACTGTAAAGAATTGTGTTGGTATTTTGATGCTAATTGCATAAAGTCTGTAAATTTATTTTAGTAGGATAACCATTTTCACAATGTGAATCCTACCAATCCATGAGTATGGAAGATGTTTCCACTTTTTAATTTCTCCTTCAAATTCTTTCTTCAGAAACTTGAAGATTTTTTTATACAGCTCTTTTACTTGCTTGGTTAAAGTGACACCAAGGTATGCTATTTGTGGCAACAGTGAAGTGTATTGTTTCCCTAAGTAGTTTCTCAGCCTCTTTTCAGATATTTTTTGAGTTAATTTTATATCCAGCCACTTTGCTAATGGTTTTTGTCTTTCAATCTTTTTTTTTTTTATTTTTTTGACACAGGAGTTCTTACAAAATCTGGAATGTCCTTACAAGTTCAACAAGTCTAGCTGGCCATTGGAACTCCAGGACTCTATTAGGATTATAGTTAGACAACACCAAGCCTGGCTTATAAGTGGATGCTGGCCATCAAACACATATCCTCAAAGTTCTACAGTAACTCATGTTCTAGGATGCTGGAAAAATCTCACAAGACAATATACTAAATTTTCATTTACTTATGTAGTTGTATTAGATAGGGCAGGATCTCAAATATGTATCACTGCCTGATATATAACTTACTGTGTAGACCATGCTGGCCTCAAAGTGACAGACCTGCTTGTGAATGTTGGGATTTAAAGCTAATGCCATTATCCCTGGAAACACTGAATTTTCTAAGTGAATTCTTGACCTTGCTACTTTATTTATATATATTCTAAAGACTTTCCAATTCCTTAATTATAGGCGATTTTGATTTAAATTGGGTGTTATTTTACTTTCCTCTTTTCTGTTGTTATTTTCTTTCTTTCCCTTGTCTTATTGCTGGCTACCTCTTTAATCATTTGAATTACGTTATATAGAATAAGAGTGGAGAAAATTACTAGCTTTCTTGTTTCTAATTTTGGTGGCAGTATTTGGAGTTTTCTCTTTTTAGTACAATAAAATCTGTATATTGGTCAAAATGGCCATTTATTTATTGAGTTTTCTCCTATTTTCCATCATGAAGATATTAGACTTTGTCAAAGATGGATCCAGTTTTGTCAGTTAATCAGATACATTCATTGTAACTATAGCTTTAAATTCTAGGTATAATTTTATTATTATTATTATTATTATTTATAAGTTATTCCATTTTTATGCCAGTAGTACCACCCTCCCTCATCTCCTCCTGGTCCCGCCCTCCCTCTTTCTTTCTTTACCATCCCTCTCCCTTAGTCCACTGGTAGGATAAGTCCTCTTCCTTCCTGTCTGAACCTAGCCCATCAACACTGCCTGGATCATCTTCCTCTCTGTGTTAAGTAGGTAGCCACAAAAGAGAGAGGTAATCAAAGAATAGGCAACTGAGTTCTTCTGAAGGACTGTCTCTTTCCTTACTAAGGAACCCATATGGAGAGTGAGTTGTCTATGAGCTACATCTGAGCAGGGGGTCTGGGTCCTCTCTATGCATGGTCTTTTGTTGATGCATCAGTCTCTGCAGTACGCCTTGGGACCAGATATATATATATTGGTTTTGTTGATCTTCGTGTGGGGCTGCTGTCTCCTCCGGGTCCTTCTATATCCCCTTTCTTCCATAAAACTCCCTGTGCACTGTCCAAAATTTGGGTGAGTTTCTGCATCTGCATAGATCCCCTGCTGGGTGGAGTCTTTTAGAGGACATCTGTGGTAGCCTCCCATCAGACCTATATGAGACTGTTTCTCCAACCAAAGACCATGAGTGGATATAACCTAGACCTTCTGCTTACGTGTAGCCCATGGCATCTCAGTATTCAAGTGGGTACCCTAGTAAGGGGAACAGGAACTATTTCTAACATGAATTCAATGGTGTACTCTTTGACCTCCCTACCCTGCAAGGGAGGAGCAGCCCTCTTAGGCCACAGAGGAGTGCTTTGCAGCCAGTCCTGAAGAGACATGGTAAACCAGGGCCAGATGAAAAGGGAGGAGGCCCTCCCCTATCAGTGGACTTGGAAAGGGGCTGGGAGTAGATGAGGGAAGGAGGGTGGGATTGGGAGGGGATGAGGGATTGGGATTCAGCTGGGATACAGAGTTAATAAAATGTAACTAATTATAAAAAATTAAAAATTAAAAAAAAGAGATATAATTTCTTAGTGTTCAAATAGTGAAATCATTGAATATTGATGCAGGGGTCAAACTTCTTTTTTTTTTTATTTTTATTTATTTATTTATTTCTTTATTATTTTTTTTAAATTTATTTATTTTTATCTCAATCACAGGTTGGGTACTTTGAATCCC
>JAQQSO010004834.1:0-12475 GCA_028658305.1 Pachyuromys duprasi | reverse complement strand
CAAAACTTGAAATACATCCATGCTCAGGCCAGTACCACTGGTTGTTAATATTAGTTAATCTTCTACCGCCATCTGGTGGTTTTATCTGGTACGACATAATGAAGAGCTGCCATTAAACTAATTCCATTTCAATGCATACAGTCAGTTTAAATAATCTATTTAACACGCCATTAAAAATGGAAACATTCATAAATTGAACTGATTTCTTGTTTTTATTTATTTTATTTTTTTTCTTTTTTTTTCGTCAACAAAATTACTCAAAGGATTTAAGATTTCTGTTCAATTTACAATATATTAAATATATCAATATTTTCTAATTATTCAAGCAATTTAACATGGAAAAGTAGTGCCATTGAAGTACATATGTGAGAGTTCATATGGTTTTATATGTTTCCTATTAAATAAAAAATGTGTACAAACACAATTAAATCAATCTGCATTGCTTAGGTTTCATTTTTAAAATGTAATACAATTGGTTAGTAGCTAAATACATATTATCTCTGATAAAATTTAATTTTAAAAAAGCACTGCATTTAATTATGAATTATTTGTAGTGTGGCATAGTTTATGACAAATAAATGACATTATATTGAGAACATGATATTAGCAATTTATAATCCCATGTTTTATAATACTGAGGTAGCACATTCAAACAAGGTATATGAAATTATCAGTACAAAAACTCACGGATAATTTTTCCTTCCTTGATCTTGAAAGTCCTTCTTTTTTTGTTAATACTCCTCAGCCTCCCAAGATACATATTGATTCATGAAAAATGTGATGTGTGTTTCAGACAGAGATAGACAATCGCTTTCTTTTTTGCTTTGCTCTATTTACTTACCTTTATAAGCATGGGGTGATGGGATGCAGAGACATCCTATATGGGGAATTTGCAATGGTCAGAATTGTATAAAGTACTGTTCCTTGGTGGTCTCTTCACTCATGAATTTTTCAAGAAGCCACGACCGGTATCTGAAGTCTGATATTACCTTGAAGATTTTGCACACTCTTAAGTTCCCTCAGAAAGGAAGTCAGATTCATTGGAACATTAATGTTTAAGCTGTTGGGAAGACAGAGTTACCCCTCTGGACCACTTCTAGAAAAATTCTCCCGGGCTCAACACTCAGCTTCTCTTGAACCTCTCCTTCCCCTCCTCCTCTTCCTCCCCCTACGCCTCCATCTTTGCTGAAGTTGTGTTCTCAAATATTAATTATTTGAAGCTAGAGGTTGAGGTTAGTCCCCTTGTGAAGGACTGAGATTGTGTCTTCCTGTTCTCAGAATATCTTCCTGGTGATGTTTTTCCTTAATTCATTAGATGTCAGCCAAACTGTGTGATGTCACTCTACAACACTTTAGGGTTTAGAAACACATTAGGGTGTGCTTCTGAAGTCAGTAATGCATGTTCACTTATTTCAGCTTCTTATACCTTGAATCATGACCCCATAGTGAGTCACATGTGTGTGTGGGGAGGGATACAGTTATCACCAAACATTAGATAAAAGTAAGAGTTCTGGATGCATGATGAGTAAAGCTTAATTCAAAATTAGACACCTAACAAATTTGAAGTGTTTCTAAGAGGTTTTTTTTTTTTTCCATATTGCTTCAGGTGATAACTCCTCTGCAGTTTGTTGTGAGCACTCACGTGAGCACTGGACACAACAATATATTATGCAGCCCTAACGTAATTGCTAGAAAGAGATTTAAGAATATTCAATATTACAAATTACAATGTGATTACTATATTTACAAACTGTAAATGTGGGTTTTATTTTTCTCAGCTGGAGGGAAGAGATGAGAGCTATCCCCAAGCATTCTTGCTCTTTCAGAAGTCTGCCTGGCTGGTTCAATTCAACTGTGCTGCCCTGAACAACTCTCCATGCTGACTGATTCAACCTGGTTTCTCTTGGCTTCTCTTGGCTTCTGACTGAATTAATTACTCAGCATGGCTTCAAGCTAATTCTGGTAATGTTTTAGTTATCTGGCACCTACTCGTTTTCTGGATCATTCTGTCTTCACCTGTGTCTAGTTTGTTCTTTCTAAATCCTGTCTGCAAAACTGTCCCAGTAGAAACGCTCAATAACAAAACAAAACAAAACACTTTTCTCTCCCCACACCACACTTTCTATTTTATTTTTCAATTTATTTACTTTACATCTCAAGGGTACCCCTCCCTCCTCTCCTTCCAGTTCCTCCCCTTCCCTTCCTTCCCCCTTTTTCCTCCTCCCTCTTTCCCATCTTCCCTTTCCCCTTGGAAAAAGGGAATTCTGCCCTGGTATCAACCTTCCTCAGCACATCAAGTCACATCAGAACTGAGCATATCCTCATCTCCTGAAGCCAGGAAAGGTAGTTCAGCCAGGGGGAAGTGATCCAAAAACAGGAAATAGAGTCTATGTTAGAAACAGCTCCATACACACACTTGCCAGGTGTCCCATACGAAGACCAAGCTGCCATCAGTCACCTATGTGCAGGGGACCTAGGTCCAGACCATGCATGCTCCTTAGCTTATGTATTAGTCTCTGTAAGCTTCTGTGAGACTTGCTTAGCTGTCTGTGTTGGTCTTCCCCGGAGGTGAGAGGGCTGCTAAGAGGAAGGAAAACTCAGGTGGGATAGCTCTGTGTCAAGCTGGAGGCCTGCAACAGGGTAGGCTCCTATAAGGACGTGGTGTGACTCTACCTGAGACGCCTAACAGGGGGAGGGCATGAAGACTGAAGTGACCACCTTCTAGCCAGGCTGGACTAGTGGAAGGAGAGGAAGAACAACCCACTGACAAAACCGTTGATCCAAAAATTACCCTGCCTACAAGAAGTGCAGGGATGAAGAGGGAACAAAGATTGAGGGAATGTCCAACCAATTATTCTCCCAACCTGAGACCACCCCATTGCAGAGAGCCATGCCCCAACAGTTAATCATGCTCTGCTATGTTTGCAGACAGGAGTCTACCTTGACTGTAGTCTGGGAGGCTCCAGCCAAGGTCAGATAAACACAGTTGAGATGAGGGAGGGAGGGTAGGAATGGGAGGGAGGGAGGGAGGGGTCTACAGCTGGGATACAAGGTAAATAAACTGTAATTAATATAAAAAATAAAATTAAAAAAAGCAAAAAGAACTTACAGCCAAGCATGGGGCTGAGCTGTGGGAGTCCTGAGGAAGTGTTGAGGGAAAGGAAAGGACCTACAGGGGACAGGAACCCCCACTGCTCATTTTTTTAAATATATATTTTTCTTTATTATAGTTTATTAACTTTGTATCCCAGCTGTAGCCCCCACCCTCATCCTCTCCCAATCTGTACCCTCCCTCATCTCCCATGCTTCTTCCTCAGTCCATTGATAGGGTAGGACCTCCTCCCCTTCCCTCTTACCCTAGCTTATCAGTTCTCATGAAGACTGGCTGCATTGTCTTCCTTTAAGTCTACTCCCCCTTCAGGGGGAGGTGATCAAAGAACCAGCCATTGAGTTCATGTCAGAGACAGCTTCTGTTCCCCTTACTAGAGTACCCATTTGGACACTGAGCTGCCATGGGCTACATCTGTGCAGAGTTCTAGGTTATCTTCATGAATGCTCCTTGGTTGGACTGTCAATCTCAGAAAATCTGGGCACAGATTTTTTTGGCTCTGTTGCTCTCCTTGTGGAGCTCCAGACACTTCCAGGTCTTCCTATCTCCTGCTTCCAGCACTGTTCTTAAGTAGTCTCTTTTTCATGTCCTGTCATTTTGAGATTTAGGTGGATCCTATCTCTGACTCATCCTGTCAAATCTCTATCTAATTCATTACTTTGTCTGCCTCTCGATTAGATGTCACTATCAAACAGGGTTGTTTCTTTCTTCAAACTAACCTTACCTTCATTATTTGGGATTAAAGGTCTATACTAATGGCATGTCTCTATTCCAGCCATATCATACGGTAATTCATAGTATGTCTGCATTTCAGCTGGATCACATAGACCTAGAAGGCCTTGGATCTGATCCCTTGTCATAGCAACCATGTTGATGGATTAAGTTTCTCTACAGCAAACTCTTATTAGAATATATGCTTTCTTGGAAACATAAAGGTTTAATCACACACATACATATATACACATACATACACACAAAAGCCTTCCAAGTTTTCTCTACCTTCCCTACATTCCTATACATGTATCAAAGTACTATATATGTTACAAGTGGATTTTGTAGTATTTGCTATAAACATTTTTACAATTGCTTATTTGAATCTCATCAAAACTTCCAACAATTTCTACTGTGTTTCCATGTGCATATAGGTATGTTCATGTTTACATGTATATATGCATGTAGGCTTATGCATATATAGGCCAAAAATAAAAGTAAACCTTGGCTTCATTTTACAGCAGCCTACCACTGTGTATTTTTAGACAGTTCATTTCTAGGAGCCAGGCCTGCTAATTAGATTAGACTGACTGGCCTAATTAGCAAGACTCAGGAATATGCCTGTGACTTCCCAGTGCAGGGATGATGAGCTCTTGCCCACTGGCCATGTTATTGGTGTTGAGGATTTAGCAGAGATCTTCATGTTTACATAGCAAGTACTTGACCTTTTGAACTATCTCCACACCTAGAATTTATGATAATTTCTGAAATAGAAGTACATTTAGATTTCTCAGTCTTAGTGATTATAACATCAAAATATCAATCTATTCTGAAAAACATTACATTCTAGATCCCTTGCTACCAAATATATACCTAATATTGAATTCTTTATGTGAAAATAACCAAATGCTCCAAGCTCAGAAGTTAACAAATTTGCTTTCATCTTAACAAACCATATAATTCAATATGACAAAGAATACTTTAAATTAAATATTTTAAAGTAAATGGTACATTTATTTATCTATTTATATACAAATGTGTCCAGGTATAATGGCTGTTCTTAATTGCTAACTTGACTACATCTGCAATGAACTAAAATCCAAAACTAGAGGGCATAACTGTGAAAGATTTCTGCTTAATTTGAAGTGGGAAGATCCACTTCTAATCTGAACCTTTAAGGTAGGAAGACATACCTTTAATCCAGATTCTTAATCTAAATATAATCTGGGCCAGACCTACTAAAAGCCTGTTTATAAGGACATGGAAGAAGGAAGCTTTTACTCTTCCTCTGCTTGCTCTCACCTTGATGGCAAGTCTACTGCTTCTCTGGCATTAGAGGCTAATTCTTCAGGATTCCAACATCTACTGAAGACCAGCTAAGATCTCTAACTTTGCAGACTGGGAAACTACTGTATTCTTGGATTATTTTATTCTTAGTCAGCCTTTGTTATATTAGCTGTATCATAGCATGTTCTAATGAATCCCCAATAAATCTCACATATGTCCTATATACACATATATAATAATACATAATAAATTTCATGTATTTTAATAGATTTTTACATATATGCTTGTATATAGACAGAGAGAGAGAGAAGTTAAAGACCCCTAACTAGTTTATACAAAGGCTTCTTTGGTGTAAAGGAACCTTGAGAAGCTAAACCACACTGAGTTTTATTACCTTCATTACCAAGGCATTATTCTAAAACATTATTGTAACTATGTAATGTGTCTACAAATATTGCATGCATTATTTAATTGATATTTATGTGAATGTGTGTTTGCCTGTGTAACACATGCATGCAATGCCTGAAAATGCCAGAAGGGAGTGTCAGATATCCCAGAACTAGAGATAAAAAGATTTTTGAGTCTCTACTAGGAATTGAAATTATGTCCCTTGGATAGTCTCATTTCTTTCTTCTATATATCTTTTTATATAGAAAAACATATAATTAATTTCATATATTTTAATATATGCCACTTTTTATATATGGAATTTTTAGTGTCCCACCTACATTTGTGTCTTTTAAAATCCTTTTGATCCAGGAGATGGTCATCTGCACTTTTAACACCAGCACTTGGGAGGCATAGGCAGGAGGATCCTGAGTTCAAGGCCAGCCTGGTCTACAAAGTTACTCGAGGATAGGCAGGGGCTACACAAAAAAATCTCTATCTTGAAAAACCCACCTTCTATCCAGACAAGACTTTTAGTGGAGAGAGGGGATCACCAACCCACTCACAAAAACTTTGGCCCAAAAATTATGCTGCCTACAAGATGTGCAGAGATAAAGTTAGAGCAGAAATTGAGGTAATGCCCATCTAAAGCCTGGCCCAACCTGAAACCTGCCCCATGGGAGAAAGCCAACCCCTGACACTATAAACAGTCCTCTTCTATGCTTGCATACAGGAATCTAGCATAGCAATCTTCTGAGAGACTCCACCCAGCAGCAGATGGAAACATATGCTGAGACTCACAGCCAAACAGTAGGCAGAGCAATGGGAACCTTGTGGAAGAGTAGGGGGGAAGGAAAGAAATACCCAGAGGGGACAGGAACTCTTCAAGAAGACCAACAGAGCCAACTAACCAAGGCCCAAAGGGTCTTGTGGAGAGTGAAACACCTAACAAGGACCATGCATAGATTGGAGCATGCCTACATATATGTAGCCAATCAGCAACTTAGTCTTTATTTGGGTTGCCTAGTAAGGGGAGTAGGGGCTGTCCTTGACATGGACTCTGTTGCCTGTGTTTGTTTTATCACTTCCCTCTGACTGGACTGTCTTGCTAGCCTCATTGGAAGAGAATAAGTGACTTGATGTGATAGGTTGGTAGTGGGGGTTCCCTCTTTCTGAGGAGTAGGGGAGGGAGGTCAGAAAAAAAAAAGGAGGGGAGTGGGACAGGAAGGAAAGGAGAGAAGGGGCTATGATTGGGATGTAAAGCGAATAAATTTTTTAAAAAGGAGAAAAAAGCATTTTGACTTTTCTTTCTTGTTAACACCTATGCTTCATATTATTTATATTTTTATTATTTCCTACATTGTTATATTTTTTCATTGTGTTTACTATATAGACCTTTTGTTTAGTTTTTCATTTTTTTCTATATTTTAGGACATTCCTTGGATATTTTTGAATGCTATATAAATTCATTAGTCTTTATTTTGAAAGCATGCCTACTTTTAGTATTATATAGGTTGTTCCAGTAATTAAGTACTCATAGTTAAATATTAAATTTCTACTAGTTACTATTTTCTACTTAATGTTGGAATGCTTTAAATTTATCTAATTATAAAACTTTTTTCCCAATACATTCATACATTAATATTTTACTTTATTAATTAAAGGTTGATTTGTGTTTGTATGTGTGTGCCTGTGCATGCATGTTTGTGTATGTGTGTCTACATGCTTATAGAGATCTTTTTAAATATCACTGCAATTTATTTATTTATTTCTTAGAATATTTTTAATTTTAATTTTGTTTTACTAATTAGAGTTTATTCACTTTGTATCCCAGCTGTAGTCCTTTCCCCCACCCCCTCCCAATTCCACCCTCCCTCCCTCTTCTTCTCCTATATCCCTCCCCCCCGTCCAGTGATAGGGGAGGACCTCCTCCCCTTCCATCTGACCCTAGTCTATTGGGTCTCATCACGACACGTTTCTTTGTCTTCCTCTGTGGACTGGTAAGGCTGCTTCCTGTCAGATAGAGGTTATCAAAGAGCCAGCCCATGATTTCATGTTAGAGACAGTCCCCATTCCTATTACTGGAGAACTGTCTTTGGACATTGAGCTGCATTGGACTACTTCTGTGCAGGGGTTCTATGTTATCTCCATGCATGGCTTACAGAGATCTTAATAGGGCCTTGGAATCCCTGGATCTGGAATTACAGGAAGCTCTGACCCACCTACAGATATTGGAACTATTTGTTCACTGGAAGACTACTGTGTGTCCTAAACTGAGCCACCTCTTCATCCCTAAGTAATATTTTATATATAGATTAGGATTCATTAAAAGATCCTTCAGTTCCATTTCCCCTTGAACCCATAAAGTGTATTTTTAAAAACTTAGATATTAGCTATTATGCTCCTCTTCTCTTAATCCTAGTATCTTACAACTATTTCTGGAATAATTATTCCCCTGCTTGCATTAAGGTGCTTATGTCTAAGAATGTATTTATTGCACTTTCACTGAAGGAAACTAATACACCTTAAACCTCAGGGATATGCAGAAAGCTAAGCATGAAGGTCAAAATGGCAGGGAGAGTCACCTATGTACATTTAGTGAGAAGATCATTCTGAAAGCAGTACTAGTGGTTTATAGTGACACTCATTGAATAAGTGATAATGTAATCAGCACAACTTTAAAAAATTATGCAACCTAAGTAACTTCATAGAAATATACACTGCAGTTTAAATTGAAAACAGAAAAAAACAAAAGTCCCATGAATTTTTCTTAAATATAAGAAAATGAACCATTTAGAAAAAGTAAGCTTATTAAAAGAAAAATACAAGTCATTTTATTCTTTTTTATAATCTTTTAAATGTTCTTGCAAAGATCTTTTATATTCAGATATTGTTCTGTTACTCTTCTATTGTTGTGGTAAAACAACATTATCAAGACAACTTATGGAAGAAAGAGTTTGTTTGGGCTACAGTTCCAGAGGACTATGGCTCTTGAAGGCTGAGCAGAGGCAGCCAACTGAAGACTTGGTGGCTTCAGCAGCAGATGAGCGCTTATACCTTGAGCCACAAACACAAAGCAGAGAGAGCAAAGTAGAAATACAGTGAGTCTGTGCACTCTCCAAACCCACCCCAATGCGCACACTTCTTACAGGAATGCTATGCCTCTCAAACCAACTGCAGACCAAGTATTCAAATGCTTGAGACTAAGACAAAATTTATTATTTAAACACCATGGGTCTCTCATTAATTACTCATTAAATAAGGAACTACTGTTTTCTACATTTAGTTTCATTTGTTCCTATAAAATAAAATTCTCCATTTAAATATTGGGAGCACAATCGCTCTGATAATGACCCTTATTTTATGACTCCTATGCTAATGAAGGGTAAATACACTAGCTACAATTGCATTTTCTAAAGCTAAGACATCACCAAGTAATAACTAAGTAGATAAACTCATTTAACCCTCATAATCCACACTTCACTCTGGTGGGACCTGAAGAATGTGTCCAGTGGAAGGCATGCGAATGGCCTAGACACTCTTCTTCAGCTGCTCTGGTAAACAGTGGCTCACAGCCTTGCAGATGCCTGTGTGCACATTTTGCAGGTCTTATTGTGACCATGTATCACAGCCCATCTTTTAAATAGCTCAGCCTGCAGAACAATCAAGACATGTTTGAGTCTTAATTAACATCGATCTGAGAATTGAACTAGATTCCCTCTGATAAAGAAATTGAATTGCTAATCACAATATATCTAGGGATGAATGTGATGAGTTCAATACTCCTTAGTTATTTTCAACTTTATATTCAAAGATAAATTGATTTGATATATGAATCCTAAAAGGAAGGAGAAACATATCCTTCTGTAAAAGCTGCAAACAGAAAGATGGCCAGAAAACAGTGAAACCACTGCCAGATTCATCCTTGATCTGCTTGGGAGTTAAAAGGGCTGTTTTTAGTACTTTCTTCCTTTGACTTCCCAAGTCCTTCAGAGCTTCTCTGTAGAGCCATGTTTGAAGTACACAGAAGATCTTCGACATAATTCTAACTCTTTTCGCATATGTAAGTATGAAACAACAGGTATGTTTTGCATCTTAAGTTTACTTCAATAACTCAGGTTTGGTAAACAATATTGATCATAGGACAATTTTGGACAGGTACTTGTACTTTATCTGTCACTTTTATATACTGTAGCAATGAACATTATTGTTGTTACAGGGAAACTTTTCTGATGAAAAAAACAGTTAAATGAAATTCTGCAAAAAAATGCTTATGTGTGTAAAATTAAGGCTTGCTAAAGACGTATGTAAAAACACATTTTTAATGCAACATTTTTGTGTAAACCTAATAAAAGGTCATAATGATTATTACAAAGCTAAGCAATTTTTTGTGGATGTATTATTGGCATGAAGTAACATTAAATATTTAGAAATAGATGATAAAAATATAGGAAAATGTTAACTGAGGATTGTTTTGAATTCCGCAGCAAAGGCTAATTAAATTTTAATTTTTTCTGCTTTTATTACTTCCTCAGATTTTTGTGATACCCATCTGCCACTTATAAAATTGGAGACATTTTTTAAAGTTTACATGGAATATCCAGGCCCACAACTCTGGCTGATGCCCCTGCTTTACCATAGTCCAAGCCTATATCCAGAATATCAGGTAAAAACCTCACCTGCTGACCACAAATTATCAGAACCTGCCCAGTCTTCCCTCAACAGAGCCCATACGTTATATCCCCATCCTCAGCAGATCCTGGCCCACAACTCCAGTGGAAGTCCTGTGCTTTACCAGAGACCACTCCTGTACCCAGATTTCCAGGTAAAACTCCACATGTAGACAACCAACACTTCCTCAAAGCCTATCCAGCCTAACCCTACCACCCTACTCTCCTCGTCATCAGCCTGGCTCACAACTCCATAATCAACAATAGCTAGGGCAATATGTCTCCACCAGAGTCCTACTATCCTACTAAGCAAGGCCTGAATATTCCAGCACAGCTAAGGCAAAATGAAACAACTTTATAACCATATATGAAGATGATAGAGGTCCTTAAAGAGGAAATGAATAAATCACCTAAGGAAATCCAGGAAAACACAGACAACACTCACACACACAAATATACAGAACAAATAAAGAAAATTAAAAGTTGCAAGGAGCAAATGTCCTTGTTGTGTACTTGAGCATATTTTGATTATATGCCTAGGAGTGAAATAGCTGGATCTTGAAGAAGTGTTATTCCTAATTGCCTGAGAAAGAGCCAGATTGATATCTAAAGTGGTTATACAAGTTTACATTCCCACCAGCAATGGAGAAGGGTTCCACTTTTTCCACATCTTCTTCAGCAGGTCTTGTCACTTGAGTTTTTGATCTTAGTCATTCTGATGGGTGAAATATCAGGGTCATTTTGATTTGTATTTCCCTGA
Organism: Pachyuromys duprasi; assembly: GCA_028658305.1. Lineage (NCBI taxonomy): Eukaryota > Metazoa > Chordata > Mammalia > Rodentia > Muridae > Pachyuromys > Pachyuromys duprasi. Next base: position 1,551 of record JAQQSO010004834.1, on the reverse strand, counting down.
TGAATAAGGATGTTGAGCATTTCTTTAAGTGTTTCTCTGCCATTCTATATTTCTCTACAGAGAATTCTCTGTTTAGCTCTGTACCCCATTTTTTAATTAGATTACTTGATTTGTTGCTTTTTAACTTCTTGAGTTCTTTATATATTCTGGACATTTGCTAAACCATGCTCATAGCATCTTTATTTGTGATAGCTAGAACTTGGAAACAACCCAGATGGCCCTCAACTGTAGAATGGATACAGAAATTGTGGTACATATACACAATGGAATACTACTCAGCAATTAAAAACAAGGAAATTATATTTGCAGGCAAATGGTTAGATCTACAAAAGATCATCCTGAGTGTGGTATCCCAGAAGCAGAAAGACACACATGGTATATTCTCACTTATAAGTGGATACTAGACATATAATATAGGATAAACGTACTAAAATCTATACACCTAAAGAAGCTAAGCAAGAAGGAGGACCCTGGTGGGTAAGATGATCAATCTTCACTCAGACAAATGCGATAGACATTGGAAGAAGGAGAAAACAGGAAACAGGGCAGGAGCCTACCACAGAGGGCCTCTGAAAGACTCTACCTAGCAGTGTACCAAAACAGATACTGAGACTCATAACCAAATTTGGGCAGAGTGCAGGGAATCTTATGTAAGAAAGGAGAGATAGTAAGACCTGGAGGGGACATGAGCTCCACAAGGAGAGTAACAGAACCAAAGAATCTGGGCACAGGGATCTTTTCTGAGGCTGATACTCCAACCTAGGACCATTCATGGAGATAACCTAGAACCTCTGCTCAGATGTAGCCCATGGCAGCTCAGTGTCCAAGTGGGTTCCATAGGAAGGGGAACAGGGACTGTCTCTGACATAAATTCAGTGGCTGGCGCTTTGATCATCTCCCCCTGAGGAAGGAGCAGCATTGCCAGGCCACAGAGGAGGAGAGGTCCCTTGATGAGACCTGACAGTCTAGGGTCAGACAGAAGGGGAGGAGGACCTCCCCAGTCGGTGGACTTGGAGAGGGGCATGGGAGCAGGTGAGGGAGGGAAGGTGGGATTGGGAGGGGATGAGGAAGGGGGCTACAGTAGGATAAAAGGTGAATAAACTGTTATTAATGTAAAAAAATAAAAATTTTAAAAATGTTTCAAGGAAAAAAGACCAATGACATCCTACATTAAGCCTATTAGAATTTACACCTAACTTCTTAACAGAAACTCTAAAAGCCAGAAGGGCCTTGGTAGACACTGAAAGACTACATATTCCAGAAAATACTACTCTACCTAGGAAGACTTTCAATTGTCATAGATGGAGACAATAAGATATTCCATGATAAATTCAAAATTAAACAATATCTATACTGGCTAGATCCCAGGGGAGGACATTGCAGCCAGCCCTGAGGAGACAGGATAAGCTGGGGTTGGATAGAAGGGGAGGAGGTCCTCCCCTGTTGGTGGACTTGGAGGGGGCGGGGAGGAGGGAGATGAGGGAGGGAGTGGGAGGGTAGGAGGGAATGAGGGAGGGGGCTACGCCTGGGATTCAAAGTACCTAACCTGTG
>JAQQSO010004833.1:0-12475 GCA_028658305.1 Pachyuromys duprasi | reverse complement strand
AGGGGGTGGGGGGGAGTTGGATGGAAGGGGAGGAGGTCCTCCCCTGTTGGTGGACTTGGATGGGGCGGGGAGGAGGGAGATGAGGGAGGGAGTGGGAGGGTGGGAGGGGATGAGGGAGGGGGCTACGCCTGGGATGCAAAGTACCTAACCTGTGATTGATATAAAAATAAATAAATTTTAAAAAAATCCCCAAAAACAAACAAACAAACAAACAAACAAAAATGGCTCTCTCAGCTTCTCCTGAATTGCTCTGCTTCTGAATTTCATGAACTGAACTACACCAAACTATACAAACTTACCTGGATTCAACTGCACTCAAATGAATTGCACCAAATTTTACTGAAATGTACTGTAATCCCTAATTCTACTGTACTGTTGCCACAAACTCCCTTGCATGCTCTCTGCATTGTTCTTAAGTAGCATCTCTTTCCTGTCTGTTCTCATGAGAGTTGAGCATATCCTATCTCTGACACATCCTGTCAAATCTTTTTCTTATTTGTCACTTTGTCTGCTCCTCAATTAGATGTCAATGTTTGGGATTAAAGATGTGTGCTAAATTTTAGCCAGAGGGATTAAAGGTGTGTAGTGTCTGTTTTCCAGACAGAACGATTAAAGGTGTGAACTAAAGGAATGTCTGCATTCCAGCCAGATCACACAGACCTAGCCAGAGTAGCCATGCTGCTGGATTAAGATTCCTCTATACCTACAAATTCACATGATCTGTGTACATTTATACCCTTACTTTTTAACTTTTCATAAGGGAACTCATCAGGCTGTGTAAAGGTCTGTCCTAAAAAATATATTAATATTAACTATATCTATTAATGTCCTATCTCCAAGTTCAGTCGTCTGTGATACTAAGGGTTAAGATTTTCACATGTGAGTTTAAGGTATGCAAATTAGTAAATAAAAAAAGGTGATTACAACATAATGAAAGAAATTGAGCTGTTAAAGCCTTATGCGCAGACTTTCTCATATATATTCCTGGCATGTACGGTATCTCCTTCCTTATATTAGGTACTTAATTAATACCTGCTAAGCAAAGAAAACGAAATAAGCTGAAAGACCTTTCACTCCTTGATAACTGACTGACCTCAAATCACACTCTCAGAAAATGTGTGGCATCCTTATCTGCATGAAAAGCTCAGCATGGAAACCCACTATGCTTCTTGCCACATTTCTCCACCAAGTTCAGTAAAGAGCCTGCACAGCTCCCCCAGCAAACACTGATTCCCTGAATCAGATGATGGATCTCCCCAACATCTTAGTAAACTCTTGCCTAGTACTTTTTTATCGTGTTGAAGATAGGGGTTAAATAGTAATTATTTGGGGATCCCCTCAAAAAAAAAAAAAAGGTTTATACAGTAATGAAAATCACAAGTAGAAGTTTGGAGGATGGCCTCAAATTTACAATGTAGTCAAAGATGATCTTGAACTTGACTTTCCTGCCTCCATCATTCAAATGCTAAGATTTCAGGCCTATGCCACCAGGTGCCACCACCTTGGATGCTGGGGATAGAACCCAGACCTTTATGTAGGCACAAGCCTAGCCTCCAGAAGCTGTTCTAGATCTTGAAATACACTTAACTGGCTGAACTGAAAAGCTTGTAAAGGGAAACAGCCCTTACAAAGACTCCTCTACTGGATTGCTGTGTATAGCCTTAGTAGAAGAGGAGGTGTCTATTCTATTCTTACTTCAATTTGACATGCCATGGCTGGTTGATGTCCATCAACACCAGCACTTTTCTGAAGAGAAACAGAGGGTGGGGGCAAACTGGGAGGAGTCAAGAGAAAGGAAACTGCAGTTGGGATGTAAAAGAAATAAAAAATTTTTAAAGACTTTCCACCCATTTTTTTTTCATATTTGATTTACTTTATTAATCAAAAATTACTTCTCATGTGCCTTAACCTGTTGGCCTTGTGTTACTTATCCCAATTACATTAACAACAGAATAGTGAAAACACGTTTTCCCAGCTAGCTGAGTTTTTATTTTGTTGTTTTTTTTTTTAATTTTTTTATTTTTTGTTATCAATCACAGGTTAGGTACTTTGCATCCCATGCCCAGCCCGCCCACTCCCTCCGTTTCCACCCATTTTTAAAGCCTTTTCTACCCCACTTTTTACGTTACTTCTGCTTCCCACATTACTACTGTCCCTCTACAACGGAGATCAAATCTGTCAAATATCCTTTCTTCTTCTTGCCTCCTTACAGCTCTTGTTTCTTTCTCCTTTCTGCATGCACTTACCAAGATGCTGAGTTGTCTCTGTCACTGATCAGTGGCTAATTTCCTTTCTTTTGGAACTAAAGAAACTCTTAATTGCTGCCTGCCATATCACTGGCATAATCGTAACACTTTCACATCACAATGAACAGGAGGGCTATTAATAAACATGCGGCACTGTGAAAAATCTCAGTGATCTCTCTCCAGGTCATTAAATCTATACATGTTTGATGGGCAATAAGAGAGAAATTTGGAATGATAATGGCAGCTGTAGGAGGCTGTAGCTCTCCTACTCTGCTTTAACCATCAAAAATGACAGGAAATGATCCATGTATTTTTTTAAATATGTATATATTCTATTCATTATTACTAATTTCAGATGCCTATGCATATTTCACGGGTAACTGGTTCATAAATAAAAAGGCCGAGATTTCTGCATTAAATTCTCCCCAGTCGGAACATGATATTCAATTTAATTATACAAGGAGATGCAGGGTTGTGTTGCAACTAGAAAAGTTTTTATATGAGAGTGACTTGTGGGTCAGATGCTAAGCACAATGTATGTCTGTTTGCCACCTTTTTGTGCATGTGGATGTTATCCTGTGTTGAGAAGAGGTCAAGCATGAGCATAGCCAGGCTCTAACTCAACAAACAGATCACCAAACCCATAAAGATAAAATTGTCTTGCAAGGTCATTCTTTAAATTTAAAAGCAAAGTGATTATTCACAGCCTAAGATAGAGCACAATTACATTAGGTGCTTTACTCTGATTTCTCACCTTGCAGGTAAATAATTTAAATACAAACCATATATCATAAAAAATAGAGTGTTTTAATACCTAATATTAAAAATTAGCAAATTCTATCATAAGCAACATTGAACTAATACAAACAAAAATAGTGCAGTAAGCATTAGCTAACAGTGTTTGGGACTTTGTAAAAAGGAGAACGTTTCTCTTTTCATCAAGCACTAGATTTGGGGTGAAATTCTTATTTTAAAAATATTATCAGCTGGTCAGTGGTGAAGCACACTTTTAATCCCAGTCCTCAGAACGCAGAGGAAGAAGATCTCTGAGTTTGAGGCCAGCCTGGTCTACAAAGAGTTCCAGGACAGCCAGAGCTACACAGAGAAATCCTGTTTAAATATATATGTATATTTCTGAATGAAAATTGAGCATCTTCCCCAGGGTCCTCCTTCTTGATTAGCTTCCTTAGGTGTTCAGATTTTAGTATGATTATTCATTAGTTGTCTAATATCCACTTATAAGTGAGTATATGTGTGTCTTTCTGCTTCTGGGACACCTCACTCAGGATGACTTTTTCTATATCCCACTATTTGCCTGCAAATTTTATGATATCCTTGTTTTTAATTGCTGAGTAGTATTCCATTGTGTAAATATACCACTGAGGGGGAAGCAGCCTTACCAGTCCACAAAGGAAGACGATGCAGCCATTCCTGATGAGACCTGATAGACTAGGATCAGATGGAAGGGGAGGAGGACCTCCCTATCAGCGGACTGGGGGAGGGGCATAGGAGAAGAAGAGGGGGGGAGGAGGGATTGGGAGAGGAGAGGGGAGGGGGCTACACCTGGGATACAAAGTGAATATACTGTAATTAATAAAAATAAAATAAAATTTTTAAAAATGACAAAAAACACAAAAAAGAAGAAGAAACAACAACAAAAGAAAATGTTTAATGCAAGCATGGTGGCACGCATCTTTAATCAAAGTACTCTGGAGGCAGAGAAGACAGATCTCTGAGTTCAGTGCTAGCCTGGTCTACAAAGCAAGTTGCAGGACAGCTGGGGCTCTGTTACACAGAGAAACCCTTTCTCAAAAACCTAAACCAAACAAAGAAAGAAACAAAGAAATATTAAAATTTTTTAAAATTAACAAATCAAAGGAATGTACTTAATATGTTTGAGATGACAGGGGAGACTTCCTAAATAAATGAAGACTAAGAAAGTGAAATTTCTGTTTGTATTTTAAATTTTCTCTTTAAGATTATAGTATACCCCCCACCGAGAGAGGAGCAGCCTTGCTAGGCCACAGAGGAGGACATTGCAGCCAGTCCTGAAGAGACCTGATAAGCTAGGGTCAGATGGAAGGGGAAGTGGACCCCCCTATCAGTGGACTTGGAAAGGGGCAGGGAGGAGATGAGGGAGGGAGGGTAAGATTGGGAGGGAATTAGGGAGGGGCCTACGGCTGGGATACAAAGAAAATAACCTGTAATTCATATAAGAAAAATAAAAAAATATTTTTAAAAAGATTATAATATAATTACATTTATCCCTTCTCTTTCCTCCCTCCAACCCCTCCCATATGCTTCTTTCCACTGTCCTTCAAGTTCATGGTCTCTTTTTTCACTAGTCATTAATGCAAGCATATGCATATATGTGTGTATATACATGGGATGTATATACATTTATATTTAGGTATATATATTTATGAACATATATACATATATTCGTGCTCAGACATATAATGTTACTTGAGTGGACAGTCATCTAGAAGTATGATTCCACAGATGGGTGTGTCCAATGATGATTAAGTTAGATGAACTTATCTTTTTTTCATTTTTATTTTATTTTAATCACAGGTTATGTACTTTGTATCCCAACCGTAGCCCTCTCCCACATTCCCTCCCTATTCCCCCCTTCCCTCCCTCATCTCCTCCCTGCACCTTTCCAAGTCCACTAATAGGGGAGGACCTCCTCCCCTTCCATCTAACTCTAGCTTATCAGGTCTCTTCGGGACTGGCTGCAATGTCCTCTTCTGTGGCCTAGCAAAGCTGATCCTCCCTCAGGGTGGGGGGTGGGGGAAGAGGTCGAAGAGCCAGCCATTGAGTTCATGTCCAAAATAGTTTCTGTTCCCCTTACTAGTATACCCACTTGCGAATTGAGCTACCATTTGTTACATACAAGCAGGAGTTCTAGGTTATAACCATACATGGTCCTTGGTTGGAGAGACAGTCTCATAAAAGACCCCTGTGCCCTGATATGTTTGGTTCTTGCGGAGCTCCTGACCTCTCCAGGTCATACTAACTCCCCCTTCTTTCATATGATTCCCTGGTGAACTTATTAAAGACTATTTGCCCAGGTTCTTCTATGTCTTTGTCTTCAGAGATGATCGTTCTTTCTTCTGAGTATATGGAGGGGACTTCTAGAATGTGGGTCTTACAACTTCATTCATGGAAAAGTTGATAATTACTCAGGAACAGGAGTAACTGATTTACTTGAAAAGCGAAATATAAGAACAATCACCTAGACTTTCATAAACTCAAAGATACGTGATGGCTTTGGAAAACCTTAATTAAGAATACATTTTTCAAAGATGACAAATTTCCAAATAGGTACTTATTACAAATGTGCCTATAGAGACATAAACTTTTTATCATTTACTAAAAATTATTTCTATTTATGAAATATGTTTAAATTATGCTTAAATTTTTGAATAAGTATTCTTCTAAAAATAAAACAACACTAAATAAAAACAGCTATGTGTAATTTTTGCCTTTCCTGATCTTGAATATGCACAGAAAAAAAAAATAATCCCAAAGTCTTGTAGTTGTAACAAACCTCTGATAGTAAAGACAGATTGACAAGATTTTAAAGAGTTTATTGACATGTGGAGGCTTTCTATGCATGTATAAACACTACACATATGAGGCACTCCCAGAGAAAGGGTGATTCACAAATTGCTGACTTTGAACCCTGGTTTACATGGCTTCTTCAGCAAATAATGCTAAGTGTTTACAGATATGACAAAACAGAAGACAAGCACTTTTAGACTGTAGGCAGCAACTTGGGAAAAGGAAAAACAAACGGGAAATAAAGTTTAGTTAGTAAGAATATTTTATAAAAGCCCTCTGCTATCATGCCTGAACCCATGAGGGTCTAAGGCTGTCTTTAACAGTTGGTTTAGGCTTTGTTGTTCTTCTTTTATATGGTGCAGACTGCCAAATACCTTTTGTTTTTGTTAATGTATCTTTTAGGCAAATACAGGGACAAAGAACTTTCAAGCTTCTGCTTCTCAGTTGTCTTTAATTTGATGATCCCTCATATTTTGAAGAGGTGTGTTTTGATCCTTCTCAACAAAACAGTTTTCATAACATGTAAAACCTATGAACAGGTGGCAGAGGGAGGTAGGCAAGTCCCACAGGGGGAGAAAAGCAATTTGAAAGGGAAAGTGCTAGTAGACACTATGGAAAGTGTCTAACTGAACCCCAGCCACTAAGAAAAACAAAAGATGCATCACTGTCTTCCTGCAGGGTGGTTTCTAAGGAAACTCAGAGGGACCCATATGGAAATTGACTCAATTCTGCCTCTGCAGATATGGCTAAAATGTTGATCTCTAAAGATTAGCAATAAAATCGATGTGGCAACTTCTGACCTCTCTTGATCTGACAGGAGAAGAATACAAAACAACTGTTAACTCCAAAGTCAGTTCTGAAATCAAAGTATACAGCTGACTCCTGCCTCTGCTGGTTTACAGCCACAGGATCACAGAAAAAATGGCTTCTCTGCACCATGCTTTATTCAAGCCGGTCAGTATGTGTTAGTGTTTATATATTGGTGCCTGGCATCATCAAAATAGAGTTTACTACTATTTTTTTAAAAAGTTATTTGTTTCTTCACATTTTGCTTCAGTTGGTATCTTTTTCATAGTCACTACATGTTTGTACGTAAGCAAACACTAACTCATAATTAATTCTGGAAATTAACAAATCAGTAATGCTTCACAAACTTAAAACATACCATCAACAGTATTAATCTAATTATATTCTATGTAGGTTTTTCCCTCTTCCTATATCTTTTTTCTTTGCAAATATGCTGAGATTTTTCATGGACTTCTGAATTCCTACAAAAACTAAGCCAGAGTCTGACAATAAAGTGGGGAAGAGGAAGGGTGGGTCTTGCAGGAGAAAGAAGGTGGCTGACCATTTACAGAAAGGACTTAACCCCCTGCTCAGATGTAGCTAGTAGGCAGCACAGCCTCCATGTTGGTTCCATAGTAAGGAACCATAGAAGGGGCTGTTTCTGACAGTTCTTTGATGACTTCCCCCTGGTGGTGGGTGATGGTGGAGGGGTTTTGCCAGGCCACAGAAGAAGAGGATGCAGGCAGTCAAAATGAGACTTGAGAGGCTGGGATTAGATGGTAAGGGGTTTCTGAGGACTATGAGAGGGGAGAGGGGAAATGGAGGGAGAGGAGGTGGGATCATGTATTGAAAAGAAATGTGGTTTCAAAAGTTGTCTGGGACATAGAAGAAGTTTGTGCAAGATGTCTCACTTTCACAGAGCTTTTATTAATTTACCTGTGCCCATGACTTCATCAAGATTGCTGGGCTCAGACTTGTTGTCTCCTAAATGAACCCATCTCACAACAATGGGATTCAGAAAACTGTAAGCAAACCCAATAAGAACTCATGAATTCACATTGAAAATATAAATCTTACCCCCCTTCTCCTGGAAGACTAACTAGAAATCTCCAGAGAATTAGAATAAGGAGGCAATGGAACGTTGAGTGTGTGTCTCTGAGTGTGTCTGAGTGTTTGTGTGTGTTCGTGTGTCTAATTGTTTGTGTGTATGAGTGAATGTGTGTGTTTTCTGTCATTGAGTGTGTGTGTATGACTGTGCAAGAGTATGAGCCTGTGTGAGTGTATGTCTGAGTCTGTATGTACATTCACTGAAGCTAACTAGTTATAAAGCTTTTATACGTATAGATCTCTCTTCCTTCCTCTCCCTCTCTTCCAAGATCTGAGGACTTCATATATGCTGCTCAAACATTTGCTTATTAGTCTTTACCTATTGAAATATTTATTGAAATCTTGTGCTCAATCATCAATTGGTTGTCTTTTTACCATGTTGTTTAAATCTGTTTTTATGTATTTCAGATACCAGTTCCATATTAAATGTAAGAAGAGAACTATCAAGGAAGAGGAAGAGACGCCATGGGAGGGAGGACAAGAATGGGGAACTAAGAACTAGTGTGTGTGTGTGTGTTTGTGTGTGTGTGTGTGTGTATGTGTGTGTGTGTGTGTGTGTGTGTGAGAGAGAGAGAGAGAGAGAGAGAGAATACTACCACTAGGAAGTATTGTTGCAGGTCTGAAAAACACAAAAGCATGGCCCTTGCAGCACTTCATTCCCTATCCCACTTTATCTGTATCATTATTGTGGCAAGTTTTGTCTGTACATCTGTCAGCCCTAACAGTAGTTAATGCTGTAGTTTTATACTCTTACACGCTTCCAAAAAGCTAAGATGATACGAGGAAAAACTATAAAGCTTTAGCATTCACAACAGTGCCCCTTCTGTACTCTGAACTTATTCCTATGGCTGAGGTGCCATCTAGTGCTGCTCACAGGTTTCTTCTCACCCTCTTTTGCACTACCACGCTCTAATTTTGTTCCTGCATAAAATGTGAGAATATGCAAGGCTGATGTAGCAATGTTTTAGGACAACAAAGAGAAAAAAGAACAGATGTGAAAAAGGTAATTATAAGATCTTCAATAATCAGCTAACTTTCGTTTCTTTGAAATTGGCATTTTGACTATGTGTCTGAGTATGAGTCATCTTTCATTTATTTTATTTGATATTTTCTGAGTATTTTAGATTATGCGTGGATGTTTTTAATTAAATTTGGAGTTTTATTGTCTTATTTTCTCTCCATTTCTATTTCTCTTACCTTGTAGCATCCTCTAAGTGGATATTTTAGTCTCTAAGGTTCTGCACATTTGTTCTTCTTTTTTCTCCTGTTTAGATTGTATCATCTTTGTTGACTTATTTTCAAATTTGAATATACTTTTTCCTGTCAGTTCAAACCTACTGCTAAACTCTTACTGTGAATTTTTATTATAATTATTACACTTTCAAAATCTAGAAATTCCACATTTTATCATGTTTTCCTTCTTTTTAGTTCCTTAAACTTGGTGAACATTGTCATCATATCCTTTTCTAATCCTTCATTTTCTAAAACATTTATAATAGTTGTTTTGACATCTTTTCTATTCTCATCAAATTAGATCTCTTCAAAGGCAGTTTCTATTACTTGCTTGTTCTCTTCGGTATGGTTCATATTACTTTATTTACATGTTTCATAATATTTTATTTAAAACAATGAATTTTATTTAGTTTTTGTTATTGGGGGTGTTTGTTTTATCTTGTTTGTTTGTCTTTTTGTCCAGGCTAGCCTGGAACTCACAATGGAACCCAGGTTAGCCTTAAACTCATGGAAATCTTCCTGACCCAGTCTCCCATGTGCTGGTGTTGCAGGCACGAGCAACTACAGTCAGTTAAAATGGTAAATGTTAGATTTCATAGCAGTGAGTCTGATAACAGATTCCAAAGGGGTTATTTGCTTCGATGTTTATATGTGAGGGCTGACCTAATTCTGTGAAGTGACTTTCTCCTACACTGTACAATCCATGGTGTCCTTGGTAGGTTTTTATTTTCTATTTCCCTGCCAACTACAACAATAAAAGTTCTGGTTCAATCTCCTCTATCTTTTGGACTTTTATCCTACAGCATTTTTATATGAATAACTGACTGGCTGCTATGGCAATTCATGGAGTTTGCAATTTGCTTCCCCATGCTTAGACTAGACATTTTGATACTTTTTATTTGGTAGTTTCTGAGAAGCTACAGTCTTGGGCACATAGGATTCATCAGGATTTTTCAGAGAAACACAACTAACAGGATACATATTACTAGAGAAGTTTAAGAAATAAATCCATACAACTTTGTAAGCAACCAAGTGCAGAGTCTTCAGGATAGAGCAATAGGCTGAGACCCAGGAAAGAGCTGATGCTGTCTCTTGATTCTGAAGGCAGTGTGGAGACAGAATTCCCTCCTAGTGGTGAATCTTTGGATTTTTCTGTTACAGCTTTGAACTAATTGGGCAGCAATAATATAAAGAGATAATCTGTTTCACTTGATTTTTCCTGATACTAATGTAGATATGCAATCATCATAGGCATACAAATAATTTTCTTATTGTCAGAGTGGCATAATTTCTAATTAGTTCTTTGGTAGTCTCATACAACATAAATTTTCTCATATTTATCACCCAGTCTTTTAACATTCTTTTTCTTTCCTTACCCACCCAACATTGTGTCCTTCTTTTTTAAAAAAAAAATCCTTTTATATCAATTTGTCCTGCTCAAATATTCTTGGATTTGTGTCCTTCCACTGGTAAGCGGTCAATGTATCAAGGGCTACACATTTTTTAATTTTAATTTTTTTATTAATCACCAGTTATTTACTTTGTATCCCAGCCATAGCCTCCTCCCTCTTTCCCTCCCAATCCCATCCTCCTTCCCTCCCTCATCTTCTCCCTGCCCCTTTCCAAGTCCACTGATGGGAGAGGTCCTCTTCCCCTTCCTTCGGACCCTAGCTTATCAGGTATCTTCAGGACTGGCTGAAATGTCCTCCTCTGTGGCCTAGAAAGGCTGTTCCTCCCTCAGGGGTGGGAGAAGGGTCAAAGAGTCAGCCATTGAGTTCATGTCAGAAATAGTCCTTGTTCCCCTTACTAGGGTACCCACTTGGATATTGAACTACCATGGGCTACCTCTGAGCAGGGGTTCTAGGTTATATCCATACGTGGTCCTTGGTTGGAGAAACAGTATCATAGAAGACCCCTGTGCCCAGATATATTTGGTCCTTGTGGAGCTCCTGTCCTCTCCAGGTCATAGTAACTCCCCCTTCTTTCATATGATTCCCTGCACTCTGCTGAAGGTTTGGTTATGAGTCTCAGCATCTGCTTTGATACAATGCTACGTACAGTCTTTCAGAGGCCCTCTGTGGTAGGTTCCTGTCCTGTTACTTGTTTTTTCCTACTTCCAATGTCCATTCCATTTGTCTTTCTAAGTGAGGATTGATCATCTTACCACGGGTCCTCTTTCTTGTTTATCTTCTTTAGGTGTACAGATTTTAGTATGTTTAGCCTATGTTTTACGTCCAGTACCCACTTATAAGTGAGTATATACCGTGTGTGTCTTTCTGCTCCTGGGATAACTCACTCAGGATGATATTCTCTAGATCCTACCATTTGCCTGCAAAATTCATGATTTTCTTGTTTTTAATTGCTGAGTAGTATTCCATTGTGTAAAAGCACCACAATTTCTGTATCCATTCCTCAACTGAAGGACATCCGGGTTGTTTCCAGCTTCTGGCTAGTATGAATAAAGTTGCTATGAACATGGTTGAGCAAATGTCCTTGTTGTGTACTTGAGCATATTTTGGATATATGCCTAGGAGTGGTATGGATGTCTACATGCAGAAAAATGAAAATATATCCATATTTACCACCCTGCACAAAACTAAAGTCCCAAGTGGATCAAAGACCTCAAAATAAAACCAGAAACACTAAATCAGTTAGAAGAAAAAGTGGGAAACACCCTAGAACTCATTGGCACAGGAGACAACTTCCTGAACAGAACACCAACAGCACAGGCTCTAAGAGCAACAATCAATAGATGGGACCTCATGAAACTGAAAAGGTTCTGTAAAGCAAAGGACACTGTCGTCAGAACAAAATGACAGCCTACAGACTGGGAAAGGATCCACCAACCCCATATTTGACAGAGGACTGATATCCAGAATATATAAAGAACTAAAGAAGTTAAAAGGCAATAAATCAAGCAATCCAATTAAAAAATTGGGTATGGAGCTAAACAGAGAATTCTCTGTAGAAGAATATAGAATGGCAGAGAAAGACTTAAAGAGATGGTCAACATCCTTAGCCATAAGAGAGATGCAAATCAAAACGACCCTGAGATTTCACCTTACACTCATCAGAGTGGTTAAGATCAAAAACTCAAGTGACAGCACATGCTGGAGAGGCTGTGGAGAAAGGGGAACCCTTCTCCATTGCTGGTGGGAATGCAAACTTGTACAACCACTCTGGAAATCAATTTGGTGCTTTCTTAGACAATTAGGAATAGTGATTCCTCAAGACCCAGCTATACCACTCTTAGGCATATATCCAAAAGATGCTCAAGTGTACAACAAGGACATTTGCTCAACTATGTTTGTAGCTGCTTTATTTGTAATAGCCAGAACCTGGAAACAACCCAGATGTCCCTCACTTGAGGAATGGATACAGAAATTGTGGTACTTTTACACAATGGAATACTCCTCAGCAATTAAAAAGGAGGAAATCATGAAATTCGCAGGCAAATGGTGGGACCTGGAAACAATCATCCTAAGTGAGGTATCCCAAAAGCAGAAAGAAACATATGGTATATACTCACTTATATA
>JAQQSO010004832.1:0-12476 GCA_028658305.1 Pachyuromys duprasi | reverse complement strand
GTTTTGTCTCAGTTGAACTCTGTTGTGGGCTCTGTGTGCCCAGCTTCGTGCTCTGTGCTAGAAGCTGTGAGCACTGCAGGCTGGTCACCCCTCTGGTCTGGAGTCTTTACTCCTCACTCTGTGCTAGAGTCTGAGTGTCAGTTTTGAGATGTCAGCTGGGGGCTGAAGCAATGTTGTTTAATGAATTGATACTCTGTTATATAAAAATTACCCTGTAATTTATATTCCATTCTATTTCTTTTTGAAAAACAAAAATTGAATCTTTCTAAGTTGATTTATGATTCAGTAATGTCTTATAATTTATATTTTGGGGGGCAGGACTAGCCTAAGACAACATGAAAAGGAGAATTCTCAGCTCTATATTGCACATATTCCTTAAACAGAGGCAGGGAAAAATGAGAAAGGAGAACAAAGGAGAACAGAGGAAAGGGAGGGGGGAGGGGAAGCAAGGGAGGGAGAGCAAGGACAGGGGAAGGAAGGAATCCTATGGTTTCACTCTAACCTAAGGTGAAGACAAAACATCAAATGGAGCACAAGAACTGAAATTTTAAAGAACGGGAATGAAACACGACTTCAACAAGAAACTTGCTCAGCTGAAAATGTTGTGTTTGGTGAGGACAGTACAGAGAGTTGAAAGCAGTTATCCAAAAATTAAAAATGAGACCACTTTCTGTGGGTACTAATAATATAGAGAGTCCCAAATAGAAGTTGGGTGGGCCAACAGTGTAAAAGCCAATGACAACAGCAACGCAAAGAGACTATTAGGCGGGGTAAAGAGATACTAACTGCTCAACCCTATAAAGATAACGCAAAGAATTCTGGGTCAGAGAAGGACTGCGGTCCCTCATTAGCAGTAGTGATCTCTGCATCAGGAATGAAGGCCTTCTCCCACGAAGAGTGCTGATAGAGCATGTTAGAAGAGGCTGGCAGCACGCAAATCTGGAAAAGGAGAGTTCTTTAGCACGTCTTCTTTTGTCTCGGCATCTACAGCTTTTCTTCTGCAGACAGAGAAGATAAGGTGACAGATCAGAACAACAGAGGTGGTCCGGTTGCTTTACTTCCTACAAGGCAAATTGTTCCTAGAGGAAAAATGTCACTCTTAAGGCAGCCAGTCCTGCTTCTGCCACAAGAGGTCCCGTCTCCTCCTGAGTCTCCATAGGAAAGGAGAGCCTCAGTTCCTCTTGCATCTGGCTAAACTGGTGGTGGAACCTCCAACCCCTGCAGTTGGAAGCTCTCTGCATATGCTAGGAGAAAGGTCCCCAAGCACATTCCGCTCTCAGTGTTTTCTCTGTTGAAAAAAGCCAGAGTTTCCCTGTTGAGAGAAAGCCCCACAGGGAGGGAAATAGCAGGTCCCAGCTGAGAGCACTCAGACAACCGCCCTCCCCTCTCCTCCCCCCCCCCCTGCCCCCCAGGCAGGAAAGTTCTTGGGAAAAGGTCTCAGGTTCCTGCCCAATCACCAGCTTGGAGCCACCACCCTCCAGCGCCTGCAGGCTCTATGTACCACCCCAAACACCACAGACTGGGTCTTCCTGATGGGAGAAAACCTCATGGTGGGGGAAACATCTGGCCCTACCTCAGGACACCTAGCTCCAGAAAAGTTTCTGGTTATACACAGGCTCCAGACTCTAGCCTCCTGCTGCACACTTGAGAGGGGTGCTCACCTGTCACTGATTACCGCTTGGGTACTGGGACACAGAGCTCCATCCTCAGACCTACAGACGCCTGGGATCCCAGAGATCAACTCCCAGACACTGCTCCAAGGGGCAACCAGTTGTCCCTAATTAAATTGACGAAACCAGGGGGCACCCAGGCAATAGCTGCAGCTCACTAAATTTACAGCAAGAAACCCAGAAGCAGGACAGCTATCCCCAGGTATTCTCTGGATGAGAGGAGAGCCCCTCTGACTAACAAACACCACAGTTACCACTCAGGTCTGTACACCTGGGGTGAGCTGTGGCAATTCCTGAAAAACACTGGCCATTCAGTGACCATACCCAAAAAGCTGAGTAGGCCTCCTTCAGGAAAAATCATCTTCCTGCCAAGGGGATTCTCCCCACCACAGGATTCTAGGAAGCACCAGAAATTAACACCCAACACCTAAGATAGCCCAATGGGTAGAGACCAGTGTAAAAGCTCAACCAACAAAAGACAGAGCAATATGGCATCTCCAGAACCCAGTTATGCATGGGCAAGCAGTCCTGGATACCCCAGCATAAATGAAATTCAAGAAGATGATCTTACATCTATGTTTATGAAGAGGATAATAGAGGAAACAAATAAAATGTTTGTACTGGAGGAAGTTTTTACTGGAGGAAGATAAAGACAAACAGATTATGGCCATCGGTAAAGAAATAGAGGAAGATAAAGACAAACAGATAATGGCTATCCATAAAGAAATACAGGAAGTTGCAGCCAAACAGTTTGTGGCCTTTAGAGAGGAAATACTTAAATCACTAAAAGAAATAAAAGAAACAGAGGATTGTTCAAACAAACAGCTGAAGGAAATGAAGGAAAAACATGAACATACAGTCATACAGGTGAAGGAAATCACCAAAATGGCTCAAGATCTGAAGATAGAATTGGAAAAATTAAAAAAAAAACACAAATGGAGGAAATTGTGGAGAGAAAGAACTTAGGAAAGAAAACAGGAACTACAGAGGTAAGCATAACCAATAGACTCCAAGAGATGGAAGAAAGAATCTCAGGTGTAGAAGACACCATGGAAGAAATCAATTTATCTGTCAAAGAAAATGTTAAATCTAAAAAATTCCTGACACAGATCATCCAAGAAATCCAAGACAATATGAAAAGACAAAACCTAAGAATAACAGGAAGAGATGAAAAAGAAGATTCCCTCCTCAAAGGCCCAGAAAATATTTTCAACAAAATCATTGAAGAAAATTTCCCCAACTTAAAGGAGAGGCCTGTAAGAATACAAGAGGCCTACAGAACACCCAATAAATTAGACCAGAAAAGAAAACCCTCCCACCACATAATAATCAAAAACAATAAGCATACAGAACAAAGAATAAATGCTAAAAGCTGCAAGGTAAAAAGGCCAAGTAACATGTAGTAGCAAACCCATCAGAATCACTCCTGACTTCTCAACAAAGACTATAAAAGCCAGAGGGGCCTGGACAGATATTATGCAGACCCTAAGAGAACACAGATGTCAGCCCGGGCTACCATACCCAGCAAAACTCTCAGTCCTCATAGACAGAGAAAACAAGATATTCAATGGCAAAAACAAATTTCAACAATACCTACACACAAATCCAGCATTACAGAAGACACTAAAGGAAAAATACAACCCAAGAAAACTAACTACTTACAAGAAAACACAGGAAATAATTAACCTCACTACAGCAAAACAAAAAGTAACCAAGCACACAAACTTACTACCACAGGCAACATCAAAATCAAAGGAGCCTACAGCCACTGGTCATTAATCTCTCTCAACATCAATGGACTCAATTCTCCAATAAAAAGACACAGACTGACAGAACGGATACATAAACAAGACACAAAAATCTGTTGCATACAAGAAATACACCTAAGTCACAAAGATAGACATTACCTGAGGGTAAGGGGCTGGAAGATGATTTCCAAGCAAATGGACCAAAGAAGCAAGCAGGAGTAGTCATTCTAATATCTGATTAAATAGACTTTCAACTAAAATTAATAAAAAGAGATGGGGAAAGACACTTTATACTCATCAAGGGAAAATTCCACCAGGAAGACATCACAATCCTGAACATCTATGCCCCAAATACAAAGGCACCCTCATTTGTAAAAGAAATATTAATAAAACTTAAAGCACACATAGATAGCACACATTAATAGTGGGAGACTTCAACACCCCACTCTCAACAAAGGACAGGTTAACAAAACAAAAATTAAACAAAGAAACAATATCTCTAACAGAAGTCAAGAATCAAATTGATCTAACAGACATCTACAGAACCTTACATCCAAACACAAAAGAATTTCCCTAATGTTTAAAGTATTGGAGAGATCAGGGATACAAGGTACATACCTAAACATAGTAAAGGCAATATACAGCAAGCTATAGCCAACATCAAACTAAACAGACAGAAACTTAAAGCAATCCCACTGAAATCAGGGACAAAGTAAGGCTGCCCACTGTCTCCATATCTCTTTCAACATAGTTCTGGAAGTCCTTGCTAGAGCAATAAGACAATTAAAGAGAGTAAGGGGATACAAATTGGAAAAAAGTCAAAGTATCACTATTTGCAGATGATGTGATAGTATACATGAGTGATGCCAAAAATTCTACCAGGGAACTCTTACAGCTGAAAAACACCTTCAGCAAACTGGCTGGATACAAAATTAACTCAAAAAATCAGTAGCCCTCCTGTATACAAAAGACAAAAGGACTGATAAAGAAATTAGGGAAACAACACCCTTCAAAATAGCCACAAAGGACATAAAATACTGTGGTGTGATCCTAACCAAGCAAGTCAAAGACTTGTATGGAAAAAATTTCAAGTCTCTGAAGAAAGAGTTAGAAGAAGATATCAGAAGATGGAAAGATCTCCCATGCTCATGGCTTGGTAGGATTAACATAGTAAAAATGGCCATCTTACCAAAAGCAATCTACAGATTCAATGCAATTCCCATCAAATTACCAACACAATTCTTTACAGACCTTGAAAGAAACATTCTCAACTTCATATGGAATCACAAGAAACCCAGAATTTCTAAAACAATCCTCTACAATAAAAGAAGGTGTCTGGAGGTATCTCCATCCCTGATCTCAAGCTGTACTATAGAGAAATGGTAGTAAAAACTGCATGGTACTGGCATAGAAACAGAATGGTGGATCAATGGAATCAGATAGAAGAGCCAGAAATAAACCCACACACCCATGGACACCTGATTTTTGACAAAGAAGCCAAAACCACACAATGGAAAAAAGATAGCATCTTGAACAAATGGTGCTAGTCTAACTGGATGTCTACATGTAGAAAAATGCAAATAGATCCATACTTATCACCCTGCACAAAACTAAAGTCCAAGTGGATCAAAGACCTCAACATAAAACTAGACACAGTAAACCTGTTAGAAGAAAAAGTAGGGAAGAGCCTTGAACTCATTGGTACAGGAGACAACTTCCTGAACAGAACACCAATAGCACAGGCTCTAAGAGCAACAATCAATATATGGGACCTCATGAAACTGAAAAGCTTCTGTAAAGCAAAGGACACTGTTGTCAGAACAAAACAACCGCCTTCAGATTAGGAAAGGATCTTCACCAACCCTATATCTGACCAAAGACTAATATACTAATATACAGTATATATATGTATATATGAACTCAAGAAGTTAAACAGCAAAAAATCAAGTAATCCAATTAAAAATGGGGTACAGAGCTAAAAAGAGAATTCTCAATATAGTAATATCGAATGCCAGAGAAACACTTAATGCTTAACATCCTTAGTCATCAGGGAAATGCAAATCAAAATGACCCTGAGATTTCACCTTACACCCATCAGAATGACTAAGATTAATAACTCAAGTGACAACACATGCTGGAGAGGATGTGGAGAAAGGGGAACCCTCCTCCACTGCTGGTGGGAATGTAAACTTATACAACCACTTTAGAAATCAATCTGGTGCTTTCTCAGACAATTAGCAATAGCGCTTCCTCAAGATCCAGCTATACCACTCCTAGGCATATATCCAAAAAATGCTCAAGTATACAACAAGGACATCTGCTCAACCATATTTGCAGCAGCTTTATTTGTAATAGCCAGAAGCTGGAAACAACCCAGATGCCCTTCACCTGAGGAATAGATACAGAAATTGTGGTACATCTACACAATGGAATATTATTCAGCAGTAAAAAACAAAGACATCATGAAGTTTGCAGGTAGATGGTGGGACCTGGAAAAGATCATCCTGAATGAGCTATCCCAGAAGAAGAAAGACACACAGGGCATATACTCACTCATAAGTGGATATTAGACATATAATATAGGATAAACATACTTATATCTGTACACCTAAGGAAGCTGATCAGGAAGGAGGACTCTGGCTAAGATGCTCAATCTCCTTTCAGAAAGACAAAGAGGATGGACATAGGAAGAGGGAGAAAATAGGCGAGAGGATAGGAGCCTACTACAGAAGGTCTCATAAAGGCTCTACCCTGCAGGGTATCGAGGTTGATGCTGAGACTCATAGCCAAACTTTGGGCAGAGTGCAGGGAATCTTAGGAAAGAAGTGGGAGATAGAAAGACCTGGAGAGGACAGGAGCTCCACAAGGAGAGCAACAAACCAAACTTCTGGGCACAAGGGTCTTTTCTCAGACTGATACTTCAGCCAAGGACCACTCATGGAGATGGCCTAGAACCCCTGCACAGAGGTAGCCTATAGCAGTTTAATGTCCAAGTAGCCTACATATTAATTGAGACAGGGACTGTCTCTGACATGAACTGTTTGGCCTGCTCTTTGATCACCTTCCCCTGAGGGGGCAGCAGCCTTACCAGCCACTCCTGATGAAACCTGAGAGAGTAGGATCAGAGGGAAGGAGAGGAGGACCTCCCTTATCAGTGGACTGGGAGAGGGACACGGGTGGGGAAGAGGGAAGGTGGGATTGGGAGGGGAGGGAGGTACAAGGGGGATACAAAGTGAATAAACTGTAGTTAATAAAATAATTAATAAAAAAATTATCTTAAAAAAGCCAGAGTTGATGTTTACAAGCCAACAACTCATCACCTCAGTAACTGGGTTCAAGGATCCCTATAAACTTTTCAGGGAAAATTTGTTGTAGTGCATCCTGAAAAAGTTAAGATTCTTCAGGAGATGGAAATGGTTTTCCTGACTAGCTCATCTCTTGACCCAAGCTAACTGTACATACAGCCCCCTGGCATCTCAGGACAGCACCCCACCCAGAGTCACCCCTTGTGGTACAACAAATACTGAAAAAGACACCAGGGCTTCCAGATCTGAGGCAGCACCAGAAAGGATTCAGCCACTTATTTATTTTTGTTTTGACAACTACTCGCTAAAATGGCTAAATGGATGAAGCTGTTTGGGCTACCTCAGCACAAGGATAGAATTCCTAAACCACACCAACTGCACTGCTGCTCAGAGTCCTTGCGTTCTCTCCATGCCTTCCTGTACATGTGCACACCCACTGCCATCCTGTGTTGTCTTCAATGAGCTGGAAGGAAAGCATTTAACATAAGGCAGGTTAAACTGACAGGAGCCTTCTACTCCAAACTAGTGCTCAGAATTTAATGGGACATTGTTCTGTGTGTATGTTTTGATCCAAAAATAATTGATTCCCATGAGTTTGGCTTGGTCAATTGAGTGATTTAAAGGTTCATAAACTTCGAGATGAATAAGAGCTGTCACTGCATGAAAAACAAAAATGCCAGATCATCCTTACATAATCTGAGAGGTATTTGTACCAAAATCCGATAAATTGTATACATTGCACCAGAATACTTGCAAAATCACATGCCCAAAGCATATTGTAGGTAACCAACTGTGTGGTTAAATGAAGGAGTTATCACCATGAAGGAGGGGATTGCCTCCTAGTTGGAACGTGTTAAGGTAGAGTCCATAGTTAAAGATTTCTAACCTAATTCTTTTCTCTTTGTTCACCCCAGTTATCAATGTGTGAGACAGTTCCTGCGGACACGGGTGGCTTTCAGTATTACTGCAGACACCAAAGAAAACATCTGTATTCTCCCAACCCAAGAGACCATCATGGATCAAGTCCAAAGAATAGAACTGTTTTTATCTGTAAAACTTGGCTGAATTCTTCCACCTCTGGCCATGTCTTTCTGGAAACATTTGTCTGAATCCTATGGTTGTGGGTGAAAAATAACTCATGTGTTTTCTACAGTGGTTCCACCCTTTCCCCAAGATTTGTTTCCAAAGCCACTCTACTGCCACCCACAGCAGCAAACAAATTTGAATTTAAAAACTTTGAGAAATAGCTGTAAATCCTGCTGTATTTCTGTAATCCTAGCTACTCAGAAAGCTGAGACAGAAATGTGTAAATTGACAGCATGACCATCCCAAGGTATGGCAAAGCATAAGGCTTTTTATTGTAGATATGAGAGAGAGAACAACCAGAGGAACCCGTAAGAGTCCACAGCAGAAAGAGAAAGTAGGAGACTGAACAGGCCAACAGAGTGGACCAGGCCATGAGAGAAGCAAGAACAGAGCAGAGGGAGTGTAGAGGAAAGCTAAAGATGAAGACAGAGAAAGAAAAAGACAGCACATGGCAGAAATTGCAGGGTTATGAAGAGAGAATGTGTAGCAGTAGGGAGGGAAGCTCCTGAGCTGGAGGAAGTTGGGGATGGGAGGTGAGGGTGTGAAGAAACGCTGAGAAGAGCCAGGATGTCAGCCTAGACTCTGAAGTATGTAACAGGCACTTGTGATACTGAGGGATCCTGGGGATTAACATGGGCTTTGGTGTGCTAATAGGCACGGCAGAGAGACATTTGTTCCTTTAGTGGAGAATGGACTTCACTGTAAAATGCAAGGTTTTTTCTATGCCTGCCCTTGTTCTGAAAAATGACACAGATCTATTATGCTTATTAAAAACTTTAGACACTATAGCTGGGCAGATACCCTATTGTAACCTGATAATACTGGCCTGGCCTACTTTCTAGCCACATGGCCTGTTACTTCTCCTTCCTAGTCTTGTGCCAGCATCTCCTTTTTCACCCATGTTCTGATTGTGACTTCCCCTCTCTTCAGGACCCTACCTGTGACCCTGGGGATCACTGGGATTGCAAGTCCCCACCTTATCCTCTCCTGCCCAACAACTGGCTGTTCAACACTTAACCAATCAGAAGGTGATCAAGAACAATTTTTACAACATACCAAGACAGGAGATGCTTCATAATAATTACAATAGGCCTGTAATCAGATCTCTGTTGGGCCAGAAATCAGCTTTTGAATACACAGTGCACAAAAACAGCCTCCAACACTTTCAAGTTCCTAAGGAATGCTGTCACTTGTCTAACTGACAGAAGTTGGGGAAACAGAGTTTCCTTTGGACCTGACATGAGTTTGAGGTCAGCCTGAGCAATATAGACCCTGCCTCATAAATAGATAGATAGATAGATAGATAGATAGATAGATAGATAGATAGATAGATAGATAGATAGATAGATAGATGAATAAATAGATAGATAGATAAATAAATAAATAAATAAATAAATAAATAAATAAATAAATAAATAAATAAAAGATTAGAAGAGAGAATTTAGGTAAGGAAATATTAGTGACAGAGCTGATTGTAGGTTAATGGTAACATGCTTTCCAGTATGTGTAGGAACCCAGTTTGTGTACCAATGACACACATTCACACATACACAAATACGGTTAGGTTTAAATTTCAGCTTAGATAGATGATGATGCCTGGCTCTTTGGCAAACATTAGTTTAGATGTGAATGTATTTTGCAGATGTGATTAATATTTATAATTCAGTGAATTTTGAGTAAAAATTAAGTGCAGTGTTGTTGATGTGGCTTGTCTGATCAGGTGAAGGCCTCAACAGAAAAGACTAAAGTTTACTGAAGAGATTTTGCCTTAGAAATACAACAACACCAGCACCTCTCTGGATTTCTAGCATTCTGGTGTACCATACAGAGTTCTTATCTGCTGGACTGTACAATGGTTTGAACTAGTGCTTTAAGCTAATTCTGGGCCTTTGTGTGCTCTTGGTTCTGTTTCTCTAGAGAACGTGATATAATTTTCAAGTGAATTTATTTCACTTTTGTGTTTCCCAGATTAAAACAATGATGAAACACTTTACATAATATTAGACTCAACACAAGACTTCTGTTTGTGTTTGAATATCCATTCCTGCTCCAATGGGCCTTGTGCCTCACTAGAAACTGATCTAAACAACACATTTCTGTCTAGTCCCTCTTGGCCTGAGGGAAGTCAAACCAAAGGTGTCTGATGAGGAGGTCATCTGACTTAGGAAAGACCTATAAAAAGATGTTTTCTGCTTGTTTTTATTCTTCCAAGAGGCTTTTACAGAAAGGATGTAGTCTTTCCTTTCCTCTGGTTCTTTCTTTCCTTGTTTCTTCCCCTCTTCTTCTCTCTCTCCCTCTACACTCTCTTCTCTCTCCTCTTGGCAAAGAATACCACCCCACAGTAACACCTCAGTAACATTAGCAGCTGCCTGTTAGTTAAAATAAATGAACATGAGTCCTGAAAATGCTACCAGCTAACTGGATCACCCATCCTCAAAGCCTTCATTGACCACCATGTGGTTGCTGGGAATTGAACTCAGGACCTCTGGAAGAACAGCCGGTGCTCTTACCCTCTGAGCCATCTCTCCAGCCCTGGCCCTCACTTCTTAGCTCTAATTAAATAACAAGTTTCCATGCCCTTGGTTTCTTAGCTATAGCAAGTAGAGTGGAATAAGGAAACCTGGCCTTTCCTCAATGTCTAACTATATGAATTGCACACTTATGTGTTGGCACTAAACCACTGCATTATTTGTCAATTACTGTTCCGGGACACCATTATTGCAATGTATTTCTAAATACATCATCTTTTTTAGAGCTTGCAAATTTCAGTTCCATAAAGTAGCGACTTTATTTGTGTTGTCCAAGCTGGCTTTAAACTCTGGCTCAAGTGATCTCCCAGCCTCAGTTTCCCAGGCTGCCAAGTCTAAAGGTGTGTGTTTCCTCGCCAAGATATAAAACATAATTTATGGTAATTTTTTGTGTTAGTGGCCTTAACCCTAATAAACTGCTCTAATCAACAGTAATTTTCATGAATTTTTTAGTACATGAAATGCTCTAGAAAATGAACAATAAGTAGGAAAAGATTCTAGTATTAAAGTTAGGAAAGGATGATGGCAGAGACTCCAGCAGACACAAATGAACCCTAAAACCTACGGAGAGCTGGCCAGCCTCACCCAACCTAAGAGACACTGCGATGGACTGTCTGAAATATCCCCACAGGCTCATGTGTTTGAACACTCAGTTCCCAGCTGGTGATGCTGTTTTGAGAGGTTGTGGGACCTTTGTGACCCAGTGCCTGCTTGGCATACGTAAACTAATAGTAATAAACCTCTTCAGGGTTGGAGTCCAGTCTCAATTCCCATATATTTCTTTTTACCTGACCTGGTCACCATGTCAGGAACAAGCAGCCTTAAGATCATGCCTTCATGAAGATGACTCCATCCACTCTTTCCCAACCATGATAGACTAAAGCCATGAACCAAAATAAATCCCCACGAAGTTTTCTCTGTTGGATATCTTGTTATAGCAACAGAAATGACTGATACAAGTGCAAATTGAAGTAGCATATTGTCACTTACAAAACTGGTAATTTATCAAAAGGTTTAAAGACACAAAATAAAGATACAATAAAATAACTTTTGTAATCTATAATGAGACTTGTCATTAAAAATAACAATTATGAACAAGGGCTCAATTTTTAAGAAAAGCAATTTAGCATTAGTTGTAAAAGTTAAAACACCTGAAAACTTTGACCCAACAATGCCCTGTTATATTAGTTAGCATTTTGTCACTGTGACCAAAATATCTGACAGAAACAATATAAGGGAGAAAATATTTACTAGGGCTCACAGTTCAGAGGGCCCAGTCTGCCATGATGAGAATAGCATGGTGAGCATTCCAGTTCATAGCATGACAAGCAAAGGGGCAGAAAGGAGAACAAAGCAGTGATATAGCTTTCCCCCTTTGCTGTCTTTGTTTTACCCAGGGCCCCCTGTGCACATGGGGGTTCTGCCTATATTCAGTCTATCCTCTCTGGAAACACGTTTACAGACAAACTTATGGGTCTGCCTCACTAGTCTATCAGGTGATTCTAAATCAACCATGGTTGACAGGAGAACTGAACCATCATATCCTTCTCAAATCAGTCCTACAATTTTACTTGTATAAAATTATGTGACTTGTAAGTTCAGTATTTGAAAACAAATATATATCAATACAAAAATTAGCTAAAGTATTGCAAATTTCTGCAACTGAATTAATGTTTAGCTTTTAAAGAAGTGAGGTTTAATAGAATGGGGTGATCACTGTCTCAGCCTACATGGCATACTAAAACAAAGGGCATAAACTGGATGACTTTTAAACAGCAAATATTTATTTATTTTGAAGCAAGGATGATGAAAGCACTAGCAAATGTGTTACCTGGTTTTGGCTTGTCTTCAGATAGAAAGGGTCTTCTTGTGTCCTTACATGGTAAGGAATCTTTGGAATCTCTTTGAAAAATACTCATACAAATTGTAAAGCCTTAGACCTCAATCTAATTACCTCCTCCAAAGTCTAAAGCCCTGGACTATCATCTTGAAGGGTAGGATTCAACATATTGATTTGAGGAGGCAAGGTCAGATTATAGCACTCTCTAAATTATATATTAAACCAGAAAAAAAAGGTGAAGGAAAGACACTGAATGCATCACTATTTTTTATGAAGAATGTCTAAACATCTGTTTGTAT
>JAQQSO010004831.1:0-12477 GCA_028658305.1 Pachyuromys duprasi | reverse complement strand
TCTTCTGGGAATTTGATGAGCTAATTCTTCAAATAAAAATTTGACATCATCAGTCCTCCTCCTCACACAATTCTATCTGTAGTTTCAGAAACGCAATCTCCTGGGATCCCTTTAATAAGAGCAAATGAACCGCTCAAAGGTCACAGGAGACATTAATATCCTGTTCTTGGTGTCAAAGACAAAATGCATGGGGACACCAGCGTGGTTACAGTCCTAGCGTCACAGCTGAGCTTTGCACACTAAGGAGAAGAGGAACAGAGTCTGCTCATGCTGTCAATCCTTAACCAACCTTAACTCCACTCCTGAGAGCCTCATCTTGACTCATCCTTGTCCCTATCTTCCTCTAACAGTTCTTGCACTAGCTACTTCAGCATCTTTACTAAGTTGTTTCATCCAGAATTTTATTTTCAAGTGTGTGTGTGTGTGTGTGTGTGTGTGTATGTGTTTGTATGTTTCTATGTATGTAGGCACCTATACATGCAGGTGACTGTGAAGGTCAGAGAGGGCAGCAGATCATCTGGAGCTGTGTGTTCTGTCTCTCTTCCCAGAGGAGAGAATTGATCTTTATTACAATAATTTTAAATACAGTTTTCCTTGCTGTTTAAAACAACATCAGAAAAAAATTAATGCTGTGCAGGTAAACAAAAAAATCACCTTGGGTCTTTTGGAATTATGGAAAGGAGTGGACATCAAGTGCCATTTACTCCTAGCAGTAGGGCTCTCTGTGAATAGTTGCAGGGAATTAGGGAGTCGTTCTCTCAGGCTGTGAAGCATGCAGTCCTCCTGTGTGACCATGTATTCCAAAGAGCTTAGTGAAGCATGGAGCACTTAGTTGAACATTTAACCTTAGACACTTATCTTGTCTATCCTGTCAGACTTGGAAACCACCCTTATATCCTATTGTGGTGGAGTGTACAAAAAGTCTCATTCCTTGAAATAAACTTCTTTAAGTCTCAGTCTTATTGAGGTCCCTCCAACCTGGCCTGATTCATGCCCACTGACCTTACTGGAAGACACTGGTTTGGTAAAGAAAGCGCTGGCACTTAAAGATAGTGATTTTTGTAGCACGGAGTGTTGGTGAGAGAACTTCTCAACCTCTTTCATTTCTTATTGCTAAGTTGTGTTCTACAATATTCTACAGTACAATTCTTCCAATAATAGATCAGCTTTCAGTAGTACCAAGTTCAGTGATTTGAAACACAATCGTCTGTCTCTGAAGAAATTTTGGAGATTAGAAAATGTCCCCATCTTCTTGAAGCTAGAGGTAGTTTTTCCAGCTATGAGAAGCTGGCTAGATTAGGATGCTGATGTCGCTCCGGGGAGCCAGAGACTCCAACTCATAATCTTCCAGCATTTTCATGCTCTGCTTTTGTTGTAAAAGCTGATTTTCTAATGTCACAGTATAATCACGCAGAATTTTTAAAGAAAAAATCATAATCTTGAGGTGACAGAAGCCCTATATATTAGCTATAATAATTTTCTGATAAAGATTGCTGACTTCTACATACTAGAAGTCTGACCTTGAGTCTTCCAAAACCCATAACTTTAGTTTTGTCTTTTGAGAGCCTTTCTATTTTTTATAAATAAGCACAAAAACCCAGCAATCTTTAGTGTGCTATCAAATAGTTAGGGTTATTATTGAAGAATGGAAAACATTTCAAAATCAATATATCAGTTTTGGATTAAGTATTGTCCTGAGATGTTCATCATCACATATCCATACACATGTTTAGGTACATACTTCATTTTACATTGCCTTTAACCTATTACATTTCATATTACAGTATAAGAAGAAAATATTAGGGCTTTTTCCTTTTAATTGTAGACTATATATCTATCTAAGTATCATATAATTGTCTGTTCATCTATATCTAGTCAGAAAAATAAATAGTAGCATATGCATTTCTAGAACTTCATCAATAAAATAAAATCGTTTTAGTTCTCACATCTTCCAATGTAACAGGAATGGAAGTAGTAAAGAAGTCAAGCTATTTTGTGGAACTATTTATGGTTAAAAATAAAAATTAAAAATGAAGAAAGTTAAAAAAAAGTTGCTGCTGTTTCTTAGTAACTGCTTCCACTAGGTGACATCAAGGGAAGCAATTGCTTCAGGGATGTTGCTTCTTTGCCTGACTATGGGGGACCTGAGAAACTGCACAGCTTCAAATGAGTTTGGGTGGCAAGATGTCATTTAATTTCTTCCTTGAGCACTCATGCTGCTAAAAGTCTAGAGGAGACAACTCATTATGAGATGGATCTAAGAAGGGGATTTTTTTGTTTTCAGAAAGGTATTTGCCTGCAAATAGTTTTTAAAGTACACATTTTTAATGCTTAAAATTATTGACTTGAGGAATATAAAGGCTATATAAGTTGTTCATAAGTTCTTAGCAAATTACCTCAATATTTAGGGAGGAACTTAAAGATGAAAAGTGTATTCCTTGCCCACAATCAGGCATTTATTCATTTGGAATACGTAAGCTGTTTAATTTTATAATCATTTGTGTGGCTGAGATCATCTCGTGCCTTGGCTGGAGAATTAATGATAGTCTCATTTGCATATTTGATGACATTATTAGCTTTAATTATCAATGTGACATACCTTGCAGTATTAGCCATTTGAAAAGAAAGACTTGCTTGAAGAATTGATTATGACAGGCTGGTCTATAGCTTGCTTATAGGGGTTGTTTGATTATTAATTGGTGCAAGAAACTCCTCTCAATGTGGGTGGCATCATCCCTAGATGGAAACTAGCTAAACATGGGCCTGAGAACAAGCCAGTCAGCAGTATTTTTCTACAGTTTCTGCTTGAATTACTGTTTGAACTTTCCTCGTTGATAGACCATGACTTGTACACGTAAGATGAACTAAACCCTTTTCCCCCAAGTTATTTTCATTCAGAGAATTTTATCACAGCAGCAAAAAGGAGATACAAATGCTATTTTGACAGGTAATGAGAAAAAATTCATATTTTTGTTTTGTTCTTGGCTCAAATATTAATATCACCATAGTTTAGTTTGTATTACAATAAATCATTTATATGCATCAAAATGATAGAAAACGTAGTGTATTATGGTGTCTTGGTGCTTAGTGAGGCTCCAAATGGTATCTCTGTAGCCCAGAAATACCACTGCTAGTAATCCCAGGATACCTGTTTTAGATTTGTGATAACTCCTTTCCTGTCATCCATTATGACTTCTTTTAAAAAAAATGAGTATGAATGTATCATTTTATGATGGTCAAAGAATAGCCTATCCTCCTCCTCATTCTTTAATTATCAAAGAGAGAAAACTAAACATTACTGTGAGAGCATAGAATGCACTTTGAGTGAGTTGAAGGACAAAAAATAAGATTGAACCACTTATACTAAATTATCTGTAAAAAAGGTAAAATTCTCACAAACTCTGCTGTGTTCCTTTTTCATCTTTCTCCTGAAAAGGTCATAATATTCATGATCTACTTTTTATATTAGTTCCTGTTTTGTTACTTGAAAGCCCTCTTCTTCTTTGTGACTAATACATTTCACTACATTACCATCTGTCAACAACAGCCAAACACACAAGCCCTTCATTTAAATTAATAGATTTCACAGAATGTGGCATCAGCCACTTGAAATAACATGGCATTTCAAAGTGCCTGTGTGAATAATTTGAGAGAAGCCGTATCATGCAATATGAATGATGAAGTTGACTGAGGTGCTTCAGAAGAGGTGTTATTCATTACTACTTTATGAACCATTTTGGGTTGGGGTACAAAACCAGTACAAATGCCTTATCTATTTTGGGCTTATTCCTACAAAAGACCCACTGTTGTATTAACCTACACTGGTTCCATAAATTAGGCATATCTGAATTAAGCAGATTGAAATTTCTGGGAAATGGAAATAAAAATTAATGACCACTACTTACCCAAAATTTGTATTTTTAAATTTATAATAACAGAGAAATTCAATTTCTAAACGTTTTAATTCTTTTTTTTATTAATTACACTTCATTCACCTTATATACCCCTGTAGTTCCCTCCGTCCTCGTGTCCCAATCTCTCCCTTCCTCCCCTCTCTTCACTTTTGTCTCTGCCGAAGACCGCGGATAGAGGAGGTCCTCCTTTGTTCAGAGCACATCTTAATTTCTCCCAGTCCATCTATTTATCCATCTGTCCATCCATCCATCCATCCATCCATCCATCCATCCATCCATCCATCCATCCATCCATCTATCTATCTATCTATCTATCTATCTATCTATCTATCTATCTATCTATCTATCTATCGATCGATCTGTGTGTACCAGAGTGCAAATGTGGAAGTTGTAGGTCAAATTTTAGGAAATGGTTCTGTTCTTTCAGCAAAGAAAGCTGAGCTATCTCTGCCACCCCAGAGCACACTGTTTTTTTTTTTTTAATTTTTTTCCCATTTTTTAAATAAGCACACTGGACAAACTTTTAGAATAAGTTTGAGTTTAGCAAGTCTGGTGACTGTAGAATCAACCTACAAATTAATCATAATGTTCATAATTACAGTGATAAATACTATCTAAGGCAATGGACTTTATTTTCAATAGTAACACAAACTATAAGGTATCTAGTACTGTTATGAAACACATGAATGACTTCTTAATGAAAATTTTATAATAACTTCTAGTGATAATAAGTGATGTGTTTTGCAATATAAAATCAACTTCATCAAAAGATGAGGTAACATTGTACAAACAGATGCACACAGAGATCAGAAATGGAGGTGGCTCTGTGCACAGAAGATTTACAAGTGAATTAAGTATCATATTATGTTAGTACTATATTTAGTAGCTACCGAGAATAAAAAAAAACAGTTGTTCATATCTGTAATTATTTGCCAATATCCTGCATGCTTTTAGAATTAGGTCTTGCTGAGAATGACATTAAGTCTAAAACAAGAACGGCTCAAAAACCACAGGTGCTTAGCTCTTTCCTGCTTAAATGTAAACTAATTTTCAGCACTCCTCAATAGTTAGACATACAAAACTGTCACAGGCCTGTCTATGTTTCATCTTGAACATCTGAGATTTCTACACTCTAATGTAGGATAATTTCTTCTTCTCCAGTCATTAATCTAATATTCCCTGTGGCAGCCAAGGGTAATACAAGAATATGGGTATTGCATTATGACACCTTTGGGTCCCTTCTGTCTAACACATTCTCTGTGTCACACTCTGTTAAAAAGGAAGTTACGACTTACATAGTTTCATTTGGAAAGTTCTGTCACCTACATACAACACAAATCTTTTTTTTTTCTTCCTGAGGAAATGAAGAGTGGATATTTCAGGATTTCTGTCAGCCTCTGTCACAGTGATCATTAACCTTTTGCTACCATGACAATTTTACTTCAATGCTGGTTTTAGAAAAAGATGAAAACTCAGGAAATGTTGTTAGGAACATGTTGCTGTTGTTATGACTGAAAGTTTTTTTTCAATTTGCTGATAAAAGCATGAGTTTATTTAATAATCTACTTAAATGCCTTTACTACTCTAATTTCATGACAGATTATTGATACTTTTTCAGGCCATGATTTACACATGCATTTCTGTGATGTGAGGTATTGTTTTAAATCAAGGTTTCTCCACATATAAACACTTTGGTTTCCCAAGGATGCAGGATAATAATCACTCCTTGTACATGCCTATCCTATTGCCAAGGATGGAAGAACGCAATTGTATTCGAGTAGAAAATCTTTCAGATCAGTACAGCCAGGTATGGATTCCACCCTGGACCTGGTTGGTGGATCCATGAGCTCAAGAGAAAGTTGAGACCAAGGAAAGCCCAGTACTATACTGAGCACAATGCTCTAGACCAGTGGTTCTCAGCCTTCCTAATTCTTTAAACCATTCTTTCATTTGTTGTGATCCCTAATCATAAAATTATTTTGTAGCTATTTCATAACTGCATTTTTGCTACAGGTATGAACTGTCATGTAACTATCTGATATTCAGGGTATCAGATATATGACCTTCAATTTGAGAAGCACCACTCTAGACTGTATACAGGAGACACTGAGTACAGATCCAAAACTTGACAGCACAGAGCATCATACAGAAAAGTTGATAGCCTGGAATACCATCTAGAAACATACTTATGGAATTCTAACTCACTTGATGATGAAGAGAGTGAAGGCAAAAAGCAGGAAAAATTAAGAGTCTTGCCATAGGAACAAAGAAAACACAGTCAGACATATCAATTCCTACAGTACAGAGGAAAGCATCACTGATTTTAGGACCTATGCCTCAGGTACTGGGTGATAAGAGTCTGAAAAGCTTGTTTTTTTATTTTTAATTTTTTATTTTGCTAAGAAATTTTGTACGCTACCTGAATCACTGTGCACAACTGCTACCAATGGCCCAGAAGGTAAACCATTTGAGGATGAACAGAAGATGGTAACAGCTAATGCAAGAACATAGACATGGAAATCATGGGACACCAGTCAAAAGACAGTCTTCTGATATCAAAGAAGTCTGAATTAGAAGTTAAAAATTCAGAACACAAATAAGAAACAGGAAGTGAGAACAAGATCCAGCTAAGGAGAAGAGGGTTAGAGAGAATGCAAATTAAAAAGGACATCAAATATGCATGGGTTTCTTGTATTGAACTTTGAACTTTTCCTTTGTATTTGAAATTTGTCAAAATATAAGGTACAGATGCAGAAATTCAAAAGTATTTAATTTCTCCTTTGTGTCAACCACTCTTCTAGGGGCTTGTAAGGAGTAGAAAGTGAGGGAATAAAGAAAGGGCAGATGCACAGACAGTATAGCAGAATCAGGTAGGGTTCTGTTACCTCTGCAACTCCT
The DNA here is from genome assembly GCA_028658305.1 of Pachyuromys duprasi. Classification (NCBI taxonomy): domain Eukaryota; kingdom Metazoa; phylum Chordata; class Mammalia; order Rodentia; family Muridae; genus Pachyuromys; species Pachyuromys duprasi. The sequence goes on along the minus strand of JAQQSO010004831.1, from coordinate 5,665 downwards.
TTTTAAATTTATTTTTTATTTATTATAATTTATTCACTTAGTATCTCAGCTGTACCCCCCTCCATAGTCCCCTCCCAATCCTGCCCTTTCTCCTTCTTCTCCTTCCATGCCTCTCTCCCAGTCCACCGATAGAGGAGGTCCTCTTCCTCTTTCATTTGACCCTGGCCCATCAGGTCTCTTCAGAACTGGCTGCATTGTCTTCCTCTGTGGCCTGATAGGGCTACTCCCCCCTCAGGGGGAGGTGATCAAAGAGCCAGCCACTGAGTTCATGTCAGAGACAGTTCCTGTTCCCGTTACTAGGGCACCCACTTGGACACTGAGCTGCCATGGACTACATCTGGATCGGTGTTCCAGGTTATTTCCATGAATCCTCTGAAGCTCTTAACCTCAGTGTGGTTCTTACCTTTAGCAACTGGTGGAGTCAGGGAGCTGGTCTAGTGGGGGTGTCTATCCCAGCAATCTGTCTCAGGTTGTAAACATCTAAGAGGAGGAAGCTACTGTGTCTAGTCTTTGCACACATTGCTCAGTCTTTCGTAAAAACACTCATCCTCTACACCTAAGGAGAATTTTTTCGTTCTTCTTGAGCCTGGCCCATATAAATAACAGATCTTCCAATTTCCCATGGGTCAGAGCACATGGCTGTGCTCATGTCAGTGTCAACAATACACACAGTTTACTCTTTATGACTTTACTCACTCAGGACCTCCAAACCTTGTAAAGCTCCCTGGCTTCATTGCAATTTCTTTATAGAAAAGTAAATTTTATTTTAAAAAAATCCTAGGAAAGTAGGTGTCTTCTGTTCTTCCCTACCATCCCCTTTTCTCTTTCCTACCTCTCTACCCAGGAGACTAGCACCAGGCTATCTCTGGTGGATTTGCTTTGACATCTGGTGTTGGTTTGTTTGGACCAATGAAAGAGGCAGCCCAAGCAAAAGAGGTGGAAGTTCATGAAAAAGGGGTGCTTAGTTTCCCATATTCTTCTGTCCAGGGTCAGCCTCATGAACCAGGTTGATCTTCTAAAGCCCACATTTTATACCAACTGCCATCACTGTAAAGCTCCACGTGAGTTTTCGGATATCTGCTTCCTCCTCTTCTCCCTCAGGATCTGATGGGGTGAGTGGAAATTTCTCTACCTCAGAAATGCAGGTCACACTCTTTAGGACCTATGCTTAGCTGATACAGGATATGGGACTTTGTAGACTCGATTAAAGACTTGAACTGAGGTTTTCTTGGTCCACTTTGCTGTGTCCTAATGACAAGGCAAGGAGTCAGATACAGACTAGAAGCAGAGAGGTTCAAGTGAGTTGTGGGAAAACATGTTTCCTGGAAAAAAACAGGAGGTGGGTTCTCTTTGCAGAACCTCCAGGAGGGACACTGTCTTTCTGGTGTCCTGACTTCAACATAGTGAAGTTTATTTGGGGCTCCTGACCTAAAGATCTGTAAGCCAACAGGTTCTGCAGATGATAATTGTGTATATGTTAAGTCATTGAGCTTGAGGTGATGTTACAGTGTTGTTGGGGCACTCACACATAGCTTAAGGGAGTAAATGATGCTGCTTTTCTAATGCAAGGTGACACAACACCCCAGGAATCTAGCTTGGGCTTGGTCCATACTCTGTAAGTACTTCTTTCTTTCTATTTGTTTTTCTTTTTACACTTTTTAATAATTTATTCATTGTATATCCTGATTGTAGCCCCCTCCTTCAACTCCTCCCAGTCCCATGCTTCCTCCCTTTTCTCCCCCATCCCCGTCTAGTTCACTGAAAGGGGAAGTTCTCCTCTTCTGCCATCTACTCATAGCTTATCAAGTCGTATCAGGACTCCCTGGATCCTCTTCCTCTGTGTCCTGGGAAGAACAAAGAGAGGCTTCTGAGTCCATGACAGAGGCAGCCTCTGCTCCCATAGAGAGAATGAGCTGCCTCTGGGCTACATCTGAGCAGGGGCTCTAGGTCCTCTCCATGCATGGTCCTTAGTTGGTGCATCAGTCTCTGCAGGATTTGCATAATGGAATACTACTCAGCTATTAAAAACAAGGAAATCATGAAATTTGCAGGCAAATGAATGGAACTAGAAAGGATCATCCTGAGTGAGGTAACCCAGAAACAGAAAGACATGCACGGTATATACTTACTTACAAGCAGATATTAGTTGCATAATAGAGGATAACCATACTAAAATGTACAGACCTAAGGGAGCTAAACAACAAGGAAGATCCTAGTGAGGATGCTTACATCTCATTCAGAACGGCAAACAGGATAGAAGTAGTTCTTAGGTTTTCCTCCATCACTCACTTTGAGTGTGCCATGTGTCTGTCCCCAGAGTATCTAGGAGAGTTTTTGCTTTCTTTAATTTCTTTTTAATGGGGGTTACAGCACCTTTCTCCACTCATGCAAGTGAAGGCAGGTGAGTTACTGGAGTGAGTACAGTTTTCTTAAGTTGTAAAGTAATTACTCTGGTAGGTGAGATGGTCTCCTTGTTACTGGGTTCTATGCATTTTGTTATTTGGAGCAAATGAATAATCAATCTGAAAAGAAAAAGGATGTCACCAGCATATATTAGTATGATAAAGGGGCAGGGAGGAGATGAGGGAGGGATGGGGGGGCTAGGGAGAGAATGCCGGAGGGGGCTAAGGCTGGGATACAAAATACATAACCTGTGGTTAATATAAAATAAAAATGCTTAAGAAATAACAAACAAAATAGTCTCCAGGCAGACATGAAAAGGTTGATGATGAGGGTGTCCAAATGGCATTATGCCTGCTCATGGGAAAGAGTCTGGAACTAAGCAATACTTTTCATGTGCCAGCAAGCTCTGCCCTCCAGAGTCACGTGAGATGGGACTCTTTGCAGTTGTCTGTAGGAGTTTCATACACTGTTGAGATCTGAAATGCCTGTTTCTGCTATCCAGGTTTTACTTGTCGCTTCTACCCAGCCAGCCAGCCATAATCCCCAAGCTGAATTAAGCCAGGCCATAGATATTCTCATGGTCCCTATGCCTTTCTCTTTGCTGATCAGATCAACGCACTTGACTGTCTCCCACTGCTCAGCCGTCAGTACACCACATCCATGTTCTTAACATGCAGCAGCATCTAGAAGAGCCCAGGAACTGCAGAGACTCCAGTGAGTTCTTTGCAGTCCTTTGGTGGGTTTGTAAATTTGCCACAGTAACTAAGCAACTAAATATAGCACACATCTAAAATTAAATCTATGTATTTAATGTATTAAATCAATGCGCTCAGTATTAACTTTTGTGGATTCAGGACTTGCTGCAATTAATAGCCTTTAAATGGCTCTCGGTACCTTTATAATAGTTTATAGATCAAAACTACTGCAGGGGAAATGCCGTAATGTAAAAATAGTTACCTTTCGTTGAACAGCCAGACGTCAGAGTCAAATAGAAATGCCCACACAAAACTGAAAATCTGCAGACCCCGAGAGACTTCCCTTCTGTTGTCTAAATTTAATGTGGGCAATTTATACTTCACAGCTTCCCTTTAAATTTAGCTCTTCACTTTAGTGAGCAAATAAACTGTAAGGTTAAATAGCTTGTATCGACTTTCTATTGGAATCAAATAGGTCAAAGATGGGAGGGCATATTAGCAGACATGATTTTTTTAAATTATGGGATCCTTCCTTTAACAGGGATTCTATTGCTGAGTCTCCCATTCCTTCTATTGTGATGTATATTAAAACGTACATCAACTGAATAATAGTTCATATGAGTAAGGAAGACAAAGGGTATTTTGGAGCTGGGAAAATTTTGCTACTTAAGTGAAATAGTTCTGACATGCCACTGGCAAGAAACTGCTTACTTTAGAAGCTAATACCTTGCTCATCTTTAACACAGTTGAAACATTTGGTGAGCTGTCACTCAGCAGCAGTGAAGAAGCACTCCAAAGGTTGCAGAATGTACAACTTCATTTCTAGGAAGGGACTGCCAATGACCCACGGCAAGCCTCACTAGTACCTTAGCTCTTCCATGCTGCACATTGACATTCATTTCTCCACTCACTGATTCACTTAACAAGGCTGTATGATCAGGTACCTTCATTAAAGTAATAGGGGGAAAATCACAGGTTTCTACTAGTATGAAGTTCTAGGTCTTTTACTGAAGTCTGAAAATTATATCCAAAGTTTGAACAGTGAAGAATACTATGAGAGTATTGTAGTTACTCTGTATAGGCAGGGTGACAAAGAGGACATAAGGTTTACTTAGAAACTGCAACATATTCTTGAAGAATTTAGAGTGTGGAATTAAATCTGAATCCAAACTTATAAAACTGCAAAGGTAGGTTTAACGAAATAACTCTACATCTTTGTCCACTGCACCTCATCTTTTGGGGTGCTGAGAGAATTATGTAAGTTATTAAATTATCCAATCTAGTCTCCCACTGATTCAGTCGCTAGAGTAGATGGGATAACAGGCGGAAGTCATTACTTGCAATCTTTTCTCCTTTCTTTTGTTTCCTTTCTTATTTTCTGCCTCGAGGACCAAATAGCTGGAGTTACAAGGTTTTGAAGTATCCAGGAGCATTCAAGTGGGAGGTAGGATAGAAAGTTCTGGAAATAGTCTGAGAATATTGTCAAGGCTCAGATACAGTGTTCAACTCTGTGACCCAAACTGCTGTTTAAATAACTGAAGGGAAAGGCAAGCGAAGCTGGCAGGCACATCCATTTAAATGCAACCACATCCGAAGAGACAAAGGGATCAATGTTAAGACAGTTTGTCAGTTCTTAAAAATAGACAACACAAATAGAACCAAAAGTTCAACAAACAATGGGGTTAGGTCTACTTTGGCCATGTACACCTTCTCAGAAAGGACACACATACAGGGTAAAAATAGAACACCACAGAAATATGAAGCATGGGGGTCAGAAGAATCAAGAACAAACCCAGGGACAGTACAGGGCTGTGACAGTGTCAGCAGCCAAGGATCTGTGACGTGTGCCTCTCCATGACGACCTAGTCCACACCTCTCATTTCTTTATTGTTGTTGATGACCCGAGTTTCACTATTAGCCCTGTTTTTGTCCATTTGAAATAGTTTTTATTGAAATACAAACAATCATTATAAAATGTAAAATTAAAGTTTCTTTGTTATATTATTTATGTGTAGTAAGCTATAGATACAAAAATGTTTGCCACATGAAACAGTCTAAGTATGCTGTGGCTGACCTGGAGCTACTACCTATTCAAGTGTTCATGCTTGTCCCCTGAGATCTTTACTGTCTTACTTATGTGCACATTCTCACATGCACCAAGTGATGCTGTGGAACCTTGCCTCCCAAATTATCAGTGATTCGTCAATAAAATTGCTTTCACCAAGTGATGCTGTGGAACCTTGCCTCCCAAATTATCAGTGATTCGTCAATAAAATTGCTTTCACCTGGGCTTGCCTAAGGTTCCCAGGCTTGGAGGAGCAGAAGGATCAGGAGAGAGAGAGAGAGAGAGAGAGAGAGAGAGAGAGAGAGAGAGAGAGAGAGAGAGAGAGAGAGAGAGAGAGAGGGTCTGAGGACAGGAAAAGAGCAGGTTGCTGTGGGTTAGTATAAAGAAGCACCAATCCTGGAGGAACTTGCTCTAAGGTTTGGCATGATGGAGAAAAGCAGCTCAAGTGAAACATGTGCAAGTATTTATGGCAATTTAGGCTAGAGAATAGACAAGATAGCTT
>JAQQSO010004830.1:0-12477 GCA_028658305.1 Pachyuromys duprasi | reverse complement strand
GATGATCGGACCGAACCGGCAGCACACCCGTGGGTCGAAGCAGAACCCAGGTGCAGTGTCCGCTCATAGGGCGCAGTTCAGTGAAAACGGCTCCCGGTTCCTCCTGAGACTGCCCGGGAGACTGTGTGATCCAGTCTATAATGGCGGGTGCGGGCGCCCAGCGCAGCCGCTAGTCCAGATCAGAGCTGTGTGCCGCTGGTCACAGGGAAATTTCTCCAGGTAATAACTGGGTGTCCCTAGGGTTTTCCCACTTGATTTTCTCACCGTAGGAGTTCCGCTCACCTGGCACTCACAATGCTGGCGTTTTAGGTCCCAGAGTTCAGTCTCCTGGTCGCTTCGTTGTTTCTGCTCTCCTACTCCTCAGACACAGTGTTCTCTCGTGGCAGCCATCTTCCTTCTCCGCTGCTACAAAATTAACTCAAAAATTGGTAGCCTTCTTGTATACAAACAGTAAATTGCCCGAGAAAGAAATAAGTGAAACAACACCCATCACAATGGGCACAAAGATACATCTTGGTGAAACTCTGACCAACCAAAAGAAAGATCTGTATGATAAGATCCTCAAGTCTCTGAAAAAAAATTGAAGAAGATATCAGAAGAGGTAACACTCTCCCATGCTCAAGGATTAGTAGAATTAACATAGTAAAAGTGGCTATCTTATCAAAAGCAATGTATATATTTAATGCAATTCTTATCGAAATACTAAGACTATTCTTCACAAACCTTGAAAGAACAGTTCTCAACTTCATATGGAGAACCAAATAACCAACAAGAGCAAAAGAAAGAAAGAAAGAAAGAAAGGAAGGAAGGAAGGAAGGAAGGAAGGAAAGAAAGTAAAAAAGAAAAACATACACAACAACAGAATTTCTGGAATTATCTCCATCACTGACTTCAAGTTGTTCTAAGAGCAGTAGTATTAAACACTGCATGGTATTGGCATAGAAGCAGACTGCTTGATGAATGTAATTGAATTGAAGACCCGGAAATGAATCCAGGCACCCAAGGACACTTTATTTATTTCTGAAGAAGTCAAAACCATCCAATGGGAAAAAGAACAAAGCATCTTTATCAAATGTTTCTGATCCAATTGGATGTCTACACGAAGAAGAGTGCCAGCAGACCCATATTTATCAACCTGCACAATATTCAGTTCCATATGGATCAAAGACCTAAACATAAAACCAGAGACACTAATTCTATTAGAAGAAAAATTGAGGAATTGCCCTGAACTCTGGCACAGGTTACAACTTTCTGAAGGGAATACCAACAGTTCAGTCACTAAGATCTCCAATTAAGAAATAGGTCCTCATGAAACTGAAAAGCTTATTTAAGGCAAAGGACAGTGTCAACACAACAAAATGACAGCCTATAGACTGGAAACAGATCTTTGACAATCCTACCTCAGACAAAGGGGTAGTCTCCAAAATATATAAATAACTCAAGAAATTATACACCAACAAACCCAATAACCCAACTGAAAAGATAGGGTATGGTGCTAAACAAAGAATTCTCAACAGAAGAAACCTTAATGGCAGAGAATCACTTAAGGAAATCTCAATGTAATGAGTCGTCAGAGAAATGCAAATTAAAATGACTGTGATTTCATCTTACACCTATCAGAATGGCTAAGATAAAAAAAAATTTATGTGACAGCACATGTTGGTAAGAATGTGGAGAAAGGTAAACAGTCATCCAGTGATGGTGGGAGTGCAAACTTGTACAACCACTTTGGAAATCAAATCAGGTGCTTTCTCAGGAAATTGGGTAAGGCTCTACATTAAGAATGACCTATACCACTCCTTGGCATGTAGCCAAAGATGTTTCATGAAACAAAAGGACATTTCCTCAACTCACTCATTGAAGCTTTATTTTTAATAGTCAGAAACTGGGAAAAACCTAGAGGTCCCTCAACCAAAGAATGGGTAAATAAAATATGGTACATTTATGCAATGGAATACTACTCAGCTTAAAAGCAGAGAAATCATGAAATCCTCAGGCTTTTAAACAGAAATAGAAAAGACTACCCTGAGTGAGGTAACACAGACCCAGTACATATGGTATGTACTCACTTATAAGTAAATATTAGCCATATATCATAGGAAGAAACCAAGTAACAAGGAAGGCCCAAGTTAGGGTCCTCTTAAATCTCACTCAGATGGAGAAATTGAATAGATAGTGGAAGAGGAAGTAGGGAGGGAAATGGACAAGAGAGGTTTTGCAGAGGTAAATGAAGGAAAGCAGATGTGAGGAGAGTGGTGAGGTGAGGTTTAAGGGCCAGGAGAGAAAAGTTAAAAGGAGGTTGGGGGGGGTCACTGAGATAAGCTGGAGAGCTGTGACAGGCTAGGATACAAGGAAGATATGGGGATGTCTCTAGCTGAGCCTGCTAGCAATAGAGGACAGGAGAGTTGAGGAAGGCCCCTTTTAGCCAGGAAGGACCTAGAGTGGTGGGAGGGGAGCACCAATCTACCTAGAAAACCTTCCAACCAAAATTTACTCTCCCTGGAAGACAGGAAGAGATAAAGATATAGTAGAGTCTGATGGAGTAAACAACCAATGCCAGTCCTGACCTGACACCCAGTCCATGAAAGAGAGCCAATCCTTGCCACCATTAATGATACTCTGCTATGTTTACAGACTTATCCATTCTCTGAGATCCCCCCCTCCAACATTGGTCAAATCAGCCAAGCAACACACAGAGCTTGAAAAGTTCTGTAGAAGAGTTTGAGGGAAGGAAAGAAGGATCCAGAGGGGATAAGAATTTTGCAAGAATGCCAACAGAGTCAATTAACCTAGACCCATAGGGGCTTCATACTTGGAGTGGAACTAAGCCCTGTGCAAATATGTAACTGATGGGCAGTTTGATCTTCATGTGGGTCCATTAGTAAGTTGAGCAGGTGCTGTCTATGACATGCATTCGGTTGCATGTTTTTGCACACATCATGCAAAATGGACTGCCTTACTTGGCATGATGATGTAACTTGAATTGCTGGGATGGTTTAATGGTGGTGGTAGTGGTGACTTTTCTGAGTACAAGGGAAGGAGAAAGAGGGTAGGAAGGAGGGATTGAGAGGAAAGGTTACTATGATAGGGATATAAATATATAAATTAAAAATGAATTTTAAAAATCTACCTAAAATGTAGATTTTTAGAGGAAAATATAGATTTTTTTAAAGTAAAATGTAAACATCATGGTTTCTGTGGGTTCATATGTATTAACATATATACATTTTTATGCCACACAATGAACATATGTGTGTACTTTTAGTTAGTCAGATATGCATACATGTAGGTATAGGGAGTACATTGATGTGATATTAGTAGGAATTTATGCAAATCTCAATATTCATAAAAATATATTATTAAATGTGTATAAAATTTATGTCAACTGTACTTCCAGAACCTGAAAAAACCCATTGCCTGTTATAATTTCTCCTTGACTCCATTTGGGTCACAACATTTGGCATTTATTGTTGATATGACCACTATGTGGGGCAATAGTAAACCCAAATGTTCTCTGGTTTAACTGTTTTTTTAAATATTTCTTTAGGGGTGCAGCCTTGTCAGGACACAGAGGAATATGAAGCAGCTAGCCCTAATAGGGTAGGTTCTGATAGAAGGGGAGGGAGTCCTTCCCTACCAGTGGAATAGGGAAGGAGCATAGGGGGAGAAAAGGGAGTGTGTATGGGACTGAGAGATGATGAGGGAGGGAGCTACAGCCAGGATACAAAGTGAATAAACTGAGTTCCATGATAACCAAGGTTAAAAACAAACAGAACTAATCCTAATTTAGCTGACTAGAAGATTTGAGAGGTTTATGTAGCACAAAACACCACATAAACTCATTTTTATGAGTGTTAATTACTTAATTAAAAAAATTTTTTCATGTTCTCATAAGGCTCTGCCTGTTGTTTTTTATCCAGTGGTGGTTTGGGAACTGTCTCTGAGCTTCTGAACAAAGAACAGAGGGACCCTGAGACCATAGGTACCATTTCTCTCTAGAAACACAGAGCTCAAGAGAGTAGGCTACTTCAAGCTCAAGGCCTGTGCACTAGGCCAGACACCCAGTCTCACTATGGGAAATAGAAATGAGGTTCTCATCAGGTGTTACAGATAGCTTTTTTTCAAATGAGGCTTTGGCTTTCACCTCATTAATATCTCTCACCATTAATGGCATCAAGTCCCTAATAAAAAGACACAGGTTAACAGAGTGGATATGAAAAAAGCATCCATATTTCTGTTACATACAAGAAACACACCACAGCACTAAATACAGACATTACTGTTATTAATGATATGTTTCTAGGGCTGGAAAGATGGCTCAGCACCTATGAGCACTGACTGCACAACCGGATGGGCTATGTAAGAGATACTTCACAACTGTCTGTAGCTACAATCATGAGGGAACAAACATTTTCTCTGGCTTATACCAAGCACGTACATGGTATACGTATTTGCATAATTTATGCACCTAAATTAAAACTCTCTTAATTTTAAAGAAAAAAATAACATATGTGAAGAAATATGTTTTACATTAGGGAACCACATGTGCATGTGTCTTTTTCACTGTTTTCATTGTCTTGTTCGACCAGAGGAATACATCTGATATCCTTAACTTAGAAACACAGGGAGTTCTGAGCCATTTGATGTGAGTGCTAGGAATTAAATTGGGTTTACAAAGGAGCAGTACCACTAACCTTCTAGTTCCCAATGGTGTCATAATGCAGAAGTTGAAGATGCTGCATTACCCTTTCTGTCTCCTCACACTTGAAGGTGATGACGTCCCTGATAAATTCCTAGAAAAGGATTCAATGGATTTCTACTGCTGTATGAATGGACTTTCAACATTGCTTCTTATTTTCATTGTTACCACAGTTCTTTTGATGTGAGTAAATGTAACAGAATGCTTTGTGGAAACCAGTCAATTATATTGGAAAAAATCCATAATTTGAGATATAGTCTACCTTTTTGGAATCATTTGGAGACAGGATATGTCCATTTAGCCATGGCTGTTTTAGAACTCAATCTGTGGAGCAGGGCATGATGGCAAACACCTGTAATCCCAGCACTCAGGGAGCATGAGGCAGGCAGATTTCTATGAATTTAAGACCAGGCTGGTCTACAGAGTAAGTCCAGGACAGCAAAGAATACATAAGCAAATTCTCCCTCCAAAAGAAACAAAGAACCAATGAAACAAAAGAATTCACTCTGTGGACCATGCTGGCTTCAAACTCAGAGAGAGGGGCCTGCCACTGACTCCCAGGTCTAGGATGACAGGGTTGTACCTCTGAGCCTCAGATGAGATATGTTCTTAAAGTGACCTATCCTTGAATTAAGTAAGAAAAGGATAAAATGAGATGTACATTATTCTTTTAAGAAACAGTACTAATTCTTCAAATCCTACAGTTATTTATACTTCCAAATAATTTCTGATGTTGTCAATAAGTGAGTTCTTTCCTTTGCTTTGTTAATTTCATCCATTTAAAAATGTTTGAGTGTGTCTGTGTGTATACACCTATGCCATGGTGTGTTTGTGCCAGTGAGAGGACAACTTATTGCTGTTTATTATCTATATCCCATGTGTGAATTCTATACCAGAAACCGAAAGAGTCTTTTGGCTATAGATCATACTGGCACTTACTTAGGTTTAAACATTATTTGTGTATGTGCTGGTGTGTGAGTTTGCATACACAACAGCCTAAGTATAGAAATATTAGAAAAATCTCTAGGAGTAATATGGGCTAACCAGAGGTTGAGCTCAAATCATCATGTGTAACCACAACCAACTTCACCCACTGAAACAATTTTCTAACATTCATTTGTAGTTCTGAGAAAGGTTATAAATAACTCTTTTTTTCATAAGAATGAACTAACATATTCCAAAACACAAAAGCGGTAAATCATTTTCATTTGCAAACAGCATTTATTATTAGAATCATTTCATTTTCTCCCATCCTTAGATGACAATATGTTTATACTCAGAATATGATAGTATTTTACTGCTGTAATGTTTCAACTAAGTTTATTTGAGTATCAATGAACTCAGTGTGGAATGTTTATGGTTTGCAAAACTGGCAACATGACCTTGACCATCATACAAGAAAGGTCAAAATAAACCCCACAAAATTGTCACACACTCTTCACATATATGTCATGGCCTAAGAACCCATAGCCACATTACACACACACACACACACACCATGCATTTTAAAAATAAATCTCATTGCTGTTACATTTTCTAGCACCTCTCAATAATTCTCTTAGAAGGCAGTACTTCAAGATGATGTGCCATATAGTAAATAAGGGAAGATGAGTAAGCATGGAACTTCAAACAATACATACATACATACATACATTCATAAAATTAAGCATTTTAACATTAATTTTGGTAAAAATACATTGACAAAATAATACATATTGGGGGAACATCTTCCACCTATGCATTTATACTCAAAAGGGTGGCACATGAGAATTCAAGATTTCAAATGTAGCCTTGACTAATTTCTGACATCCAAGCAAGGCTTGAAAACAAGTGTTTCAAAGGAATTTGTGAAAACATGAAGCAAATTCTCCCTCCAAAACAAACAAAGAACCAAACCACTATCCCTAATCTCAAGCTGTGCTACAGAGCAATAGTATAAAAATGGGAATGGTACCAGCAGAGAAAGAGAATGGTGGATCAATAGAATCAAATAGAAGACCTAGAAATAAACCCACACACCTATGGACACTTGATTTTTGACAAAGAATCCAAATCATTCAATGGAAAAAAGACAGCATCTTCAACAAATGGTGCAGGTATAACTGGATGTACACATGCAGAAAATGCAGATATATCCATATTTTTCACCATGCACAAAACTAAAGTCCAAGTGGATCAAAGACCTCAACATAAAACCAGAAACACTAAATCAGTTAGAAAAAAATGGGGGGAAGAGCCTAGAACTCCTAGAAGCCTACCACAAAGGGCCTCTGAAAGACTCTACCCAGCAGTGTATCAAAGCAGATGCTGAGACGCATAACCAAAGCTTGGGCAGAGTGCAGCGAATCTTATTAAAGAATTGACAGTAAGACCGGGAGAGGACAGGAGCTCTACAAGATTAACAGACCAAAACATCTGGGCACAGGGGTCTTTTCTGAGTCTGATACTCCAACCAAAGACCAATCATGGATATTACTTGGAAACCCCTGCTCACATGTAGTACATGGCAGCTCAGTATCTAAGTGGGTTTCCTAGTAATGGGAACAGGGACTGTCTCTGACATGAACTCTGTGGCTGGCTTTGTAACCACTTCCCCCGAGGTGGGAACATCTTTGTCAGATGACAGAAGAGGAAAATGCAGCCAGTCCTGAAGATACCTAATGAACTAGGGTCAGATGGAAGGGGATGAGGACCCATCAGTTGACTTGGAGAGGGGAATGGGAAAATATGAGGGAGAGAGGGTAGGGTTGGGGGAGAATGAGGGAGGAGACTACAGCTGGGTTAAAAAGTGAATAAACTGTTATTAATATTAAAAAGCACCATGCTTTCTCAGAGACCCTTTCTTGAAGAGTATGATCACACTCTGCCTGATATTAAGCAATGGACCACATAGATGATTGGAATCCCATTTTATACATTGAAGCAGAAAAATACCTATCACCAAGTGGAAATGCATTAGATGATGAATAGAAACCACAGAAAGAATATCAGAATGACATAATAAACTTTTGTGAATGGATTTGATACACATACAGCAATCTTCAGTACTTACATTGGTTACTCCAGTGTGGGAGAAACCAGGACCAGGATTCCCCTGTTTCACACTCTCCCAATTAATCTGCAAACCAGCAGAGGGAGCTGTCTCTGAGCAGCCACTGGTGGCGGGAATAGAACTCTGGACGTCTGATAGAGCACCTGGTGCTCTTAACCTCTGAGCAGTCCTGGAAGGCAGCCCTCTCCGCTGCTGCTGTTCTTTTCATTCCTGAACCTTCTCCTGTGTCTTCCTGCCCTCTAGTGGTGACGGGAGGCCACTTCGCCATCATTTCTCTCTGGAACTTTTGATGGTTTTATCAGTGGAGCCTGCAGGGCTGATGGCCCACAGAAAGAGCCTGTGAGGAGGAGGCTCGGGCCAGGTGACACCAGGAAGCAACCCCGCTTCCTCAGCCGGGTTCCGCATGGAACTCAGAACTCCGGTTGCCAGGTAACTGGAGGCCGGCAGGAGTTGCCTGGACAGACCAGTCGGTCTGGAGGAGCTGGAGAGATGAGCCTGTTCTCCTGCTTCCAAACCTCCAGCGGCTCAGGCCTCAGAGAACCCAGCGGTGGTCGCCTGGGCCACTGCTGGAGACGTGTGGTGCGCTCCCTGACATGCTTCTGGCATGTTCTCAGCTGGGAGACCAAGGTAAGCCGGGCTAGCAGGAGAGATTTCTGGACCCCTGATCCACCGCTGTCCCTGCCTGGTCATGTGTTTCTGTTGAGATACTGAGGAACACTCTTCCTGCCTGCTTCCCGCTTCGGTGTATGGAAAGGGGTCGTCGGTGTCTCTAGGGGTTTGCACACTTAAAGCCTCCCTTCCACCCTGATCCTTCCCCAGAGCAAAAGGGAGCGAGCCTTCCTGCATGGCATCCCCATGCTCAGCAATGATGGTGTGGACTACGTGGAGCAGATGGTGTGCTATTTGCCCACTGCTGTGCAGAGGGACGACAGGGTGTCCCTCTGCCTCTTTCTGGCCCTTTATCCAAAGTTTGCGACCACCTGGAAGGTTCTGGACCTGATCCTGAAAAGGCAGGCGAGCGGCTCCACTTGGGATCAGGACCTCAGGCATCCTCCTGCTCTACCCTAGGGTCTGTTTCCTCACAGAACCAGGATGACAGTGTCCCAGCAGCCTTGGTCGTGGGCCTGGCCCTTTAAAGTGACATGGCCAGACATGGGCGATTGGGGTGGGGTTGGGGGTCCAGCTGGTGCCATTCACCGTCCCTAGGGAGTGTCACACACCACCCTTTCTCACACCCTGAACAATCATTCCCCCCATTTGTGTAAAGGGTTATGGACCCCATATGGGATGTATGGGATGAATGGAACCCCCAACACTCCCAACCCCTCCCTGGGAAAATTCAAATAGCTCACTCTAGACATCTGTGTGGGTTGGGGACCTGGAGCCGTAGGGGTGACACCCTCGTGGACTGAAACAGGTATGGATCCTTTCAGCCTGACTGTGCAGAGGACCAGCAGACAAAGATGTGAGTGGGCTTGGAGCAGAGCAGAAGGTGAACGGGCGGGGTGTTTGGGAAGGCCAGGGATGACAAAAGGATGGCCAGGAATTCCTCCTTTGGGGTTCCCTCTAAGGGATGGTCCTTGTGATCCCGCCTGCTGGTGGAGGGCAGAGGTCTCACCCCGGTCCTGGGTTTTGAGCAGCAGAGGGAGAGACAGGAGAGGAAGGGTCCCGGGGGACACCCATACACCCCACATGCCCAAAGTGAGGCCACTCTCCTGACCCTGTGTCCCTCTGCCCTGCTGTTGCCTGCAGTGCCGTCTTCTCATTCCTGTCCCAGTGGCTGCAGAAATTCCCCCAGGATTTCTGTGAGGCCCCGGACATGGCCATCGTGAGGCAGCTGCTGGACTATGTCAGGATCCATGTACCCACCACAGAGGTGGATTACCAGGCCAGGGAGATCCTCTGGGCAATGGAGGAGCAGGAGGCCAAGAGGCTGATGCCTGAGGAGGAGGAGGAGGATGGTAAGGAGCCCGGGAGAGGTGCCTGGTGAACCAGCCCCTGGTTCCAGCCCTGGGTTGCATCAGGGAAGTATCCTGACCCTCTGGCCAGGGGAGCAGAGTTGAACTCAGGTCAGGTAGACCATCCTGCTGGAAGGAGTGGGGACTGATCCTTCCCTGGCACAAAGAGGCCATCTTTGGGGAGCTCACCACATTCTAGAGGCCTTCAGGCCGCTCCCCTATATCTGCTGAAGTCTCACTCTTTTCTGTGCTCAGATCCTGGGCTCCTTGGGGCCTCAACAGCAGACCTGTCCAGGCAGGAGGCCTCTGGGGTGCAGGAGACACTGAGACCAGCTTTGGGGACAGATACTACACCCCAAGAGAATGCTGAGCTCCTGGAACCCATGGATGCGGGACTCCCAGTCTTGCCAGAAGCTGGACCAGTGCAACCTCCGGCTTTAGCATCAGAGGACGTGCAGCCCCTTGCAGACTTGGCGGATGAGCTACTATTTCTCTCCACTGTGGTGTACTTGGGGGCACCCAAGTCCGTGTTCTCACTGCCCAAGGTGGACATATAGTTGGCACAATCACCGGCTGAGCTGCGTCCAGTGCCTGCTCCCCTTAGAGAAAAGATTCCCTTAATTTTGTATATTTTTTAATTGCTGTTTTTCACTGTTGCATTATTGTTGGTTTCATATTATTATTAAAAAAGTGTTGCTTACTCATCTTAACTGATTTATTCGTAGATGGGGCCTCCCTATCCGCCCACAGTGGGTGGAGCCATACCTGTGCTGTAGTCCTGGTGCTAAAAGGGACCTCAAATTCTTGATTGCAGTTGATGGGGAGGCCCCACCCACTGTGGGGGGAGCCTTCCCTGGGCTGTGGTCCTTGGCTGGGCATGCCAAAGGGAGGGAGAGAGCTCTCGTGTTTTTCGAGAGCTTCCAGTGAGTTGGGCTTGTGCATCCATCTATAGAAGATGTTGCCTGGTGTGTATTTGGTGCTCAGGGGTTCTACTGGGATAGAACGAGCTCTAGAAAGTCCTACAGTGCCAATGCTAGACAGCAGACTTTTGGGGCCACAGCTGGGCCCTGGGTGTGTAATCTGCACCAGGACCAGCAGGACCAGGACCAGAACTAGGACCAGGACCAGGGGGCTACAGTGGAGATACAAAATGAATACAGTGATTTATATTGATAAATAAATAATTTTTAAAAACTTTGGTTCTCAGGAATGTCTCAGGAAATTTTTTGTTTGTAGGCTGGAGAGCAATATGGCTTTCAGATTGATTGGCTACTCCATGTCAGCTTTGAAGTTTGAATTACATATTTTGAAATTAAAAAATTCAAAATAGTGTACTCTGAGGAATCATGGTCCAAATGCCTCGGGAACCATTTGCCATAGGATTTTCAGTTTATAGTAGGGAGCTTCTAGGACCCTGCCCATTTCAGTTCCTGAGACCTGATGTCCTCCCTCAGGCTTTGGAGCATTCAGGACACCTGGGTATCTCTGCATTCCCTGGAATTCAGAAAAGCATTTAGTACCTTGGAAGAACATTTAGTCTTAGACATTAATCTTCTTTATCCTGTATAGCTTACAAATGCCATTGTACCCCAGCAACTACAACTGTATGCTTCAGGGAAGCCAACACTATATTCTGTTTCTGATAAGGATGTAAAAAGTCTGATTGCATGCATTGAACTTGTCACATTCACATTATTCTTCTGCTGTAGAGTTTTATTAACTCCATCTTCCATAATGCTCATTGCTCACCCTGCTTGCCTTGTTCTCATAATGCACTATGAACCACTTGATCAGTCACACAATACTGTTTCTGAGCTCTGAGTATCTAAACAACTACTAGTTATAGATCAGGCATCTTTGTAGTTCCCCACAGTAAGAGTTTTTATTTTCCCTCATGACAAAATAACAAGATATGAAAATAGGATCTTCTACTGTCATTCTAAACCAGGAAATTTCTTCTGAAAAATCATAAAAATGAAAATTTATGTTTGAGAAAAATCTACTCTCAAAACCTTCAGTTTACATAATAGAATATAACAGAATCTTCTCAAGTTCAACTGAAATAAGTTACATGAAATTTAATGATTTTCATTTGTTTGTTTGTTTTTTAAATCAGAGAAGGACTAGATAAATAAAACATGGCTGGTGACACCAATATCAGGACTTTGTAGGCAAAGGAAATCAGATATCCATGAGTTTATGCCACATTGTTCTTTCTACATATGAGGCTTGAGGCTAAGAAAGGTAACATAGAGAAATTTTATTTATTTTTTTAATTTATTTATTTTTATCTCAATCACAGGTTAGGTACTTTGAATCCCAGGCTTAGCCCTCTCCCTCAGTCCCTCCTACCCTCCCACTCCCTCCCTCATCTCCCTCCTCCCCGCCCCCTCCAAGTCCACCAACAGGGGTGGACCTCCTCCCCTTCCATCCAACCCCGGCTTATCCTGACTCCTCAGGGCTGGCTGCAATGTCCTCCCCTGGGATCTAGCCAGTCTGTCACTCCCCGGCTTGTATGGGGGAGGGTCAAAAAGTCAGCCTTCAAGATCATGACTGAAACAGTCCCTGTTTCCCTGAATAGGGTCTTCAGTCCTACACCGAGCTATCATGGGCCCCATCAAGCGGGGGCTCCAGGCCACATCCACACATGGTCCTTGATTGTAGAAACCATCTCATACAAGACCCCTGTGCCCTGCTCAGTTTGGACTTTGTGGAGCTCTTGTTCTCCCCAAGTCTCAACAACCTACCCCAGATCTATCGTTACTTCT
>JAQQSO010004829.1:0-12478 GCA_028658305.1 Pachyuromys duprasi | reverse complement strand
AAAAAAAAAAAAAGCTGTATGTTGACGCAACACAGGTGTTTATAGAGACCTTGGCATATGAAAATGCAAATGCCAAATGTAAAAAGGTTATTAGACCATTAAAGGCATGAGCAGCACCTGTAAATGAGTGGATCAGGAGTCTGACCAAAATTGGTTCTAATGTACACCATGCTAATAAAATAGGTCAAGCTATAGTTAGAAGTCTCTGATATCAAAGTGTCTGGTGCCTCAGTTATGGGAAATACATTCATTTACAAAGAGACTGTGACCAAAACAAAAGCCTCAGTGCTTTAACTGAGAGAAAAACAGTACTTTCTGCCAGAAAAGTCAATGAGCCATTTCAGTCAAGGAACAACAGCAGCTGAGAGACCCTGGGTTATAGGGGGCAAAAAACTGTGGCGTTAAACCTGCCTTTATACCATAAAAATGTGTTATTATCAGAATGAAAAACGGCAAAAGTTTTGCACTGGATCTGCAGATTTGTTTATATTTCAACAGGAAATGAAAAATTATGGATACCATCAAAATTTATAAAGATGAGAACTGAGCAGGAGAGGTCATCTGAAAACCTTGGCCACTAACTTGAAAAGCCCTTAGTTCGTTAAAACTGTCTCTTTATAATTTCCCACTATGCCCAGCATAGTTAGTGGCTTAAAACAGAAAGGAGAAAATACAGTGAGAATTCTGGAAGTTTGATTTCTTTGGAAAACACATAAATATTATAAGAGTACGTTTTCATTTTAAACCCAGGTGTAGGGATCCAGGGCTGCTTCAGACTGTCCACAGAAGCTATGATTTGACTCGTGCTGTGTGAGAGGTGTGGTTTTTCCAGCTGCAGATAGTTTCTGCAGTTGTAAAATGTTATCAATTATGAGAACTTTTCAGAGGGTTTATAAATTTTAGAGCCCCAAGAGGTAGGGTCACTGGTTGTTTGTTATTCAGGGGTTTGGTTACAATTTCTTAGTAGTTGTGCTCAAAAAAACAAAAACAAGAAAGAAATTAGGTTCAGGGATCTCTCTCTTTCTCCCCTCTATCTTTCTTTCTCTCCTGTCTAGTGATAGGGACTAAAACCAGGAAGATAAAGGGTGAGAAAAAGAAGAACTCACAAAGCAGCAAAGACGAGCTACATACTCTTTCCTCTTTTAAATCCTCATTAATCAGAGGACATCCAGACAACCTGGAAATTGATATGTCCAGCTATTTTGAAGCCTAGTCTAACAAAGCAAAGTGCCCAGAATATCTGGTATCTATTACCTGAATTTAAAAATATTTTTATTATATTTATTTGTGTATGTGGCGTATGTGTATAGGGTGTGATTGTGGATGTGTGTGCATTTTCTATACGTGTGGGGTGGGTATTGTGTAGGGGTGGGTATATGTGGTCTGTGTGTGTGGTGTGTGTGTGTGTCTGCGTATGTGTGGTGTGTGTGTGTGCATGTGGAGGGGTGTATATGTGTGTTTACAATCCAGGAATTTCATCCAAACATGCTCTATAAGTCTTACTGTCTTGGATGCTGCTGGGGTCATTTAGAAACACAAATTTAATTAGCTACTTTCTGCCACTCAGTATCAAATACCATTAATCAGATTTTCAACAGATTGTTGATAAACTATAATTCCTGTCTGTGCTAACATGAGGCACCCCTGCCATCCTCACTCCTGATCTGATAGACTGTCAGTCTGTAATTTCCTTTGGCAAAGCTTGTAAAGAATACTGTTTATTTCATCAGTAACTTACATGTGATTAGCAGCTCTGACTTGCCAAGTGCAAGTCTCGAAAACAGTGATGCTGTCTCATCCCCTGGAAGGCTTCCCTGATGAAAGCAAACAGGCAAAGTCGGCCTACAAGCAAGAGGGCACTCAGGCAAAGTCCTTGAGAAGAGATGCTGGTAACTTTATGAACGATGGAAAGAACAAGAAGTTGGGTGGGGAGAATCAGAGATGAGTTTGGGGAGGGGAAAGAATGTCACCAATATATTGCATGAAGGGAGTTAAAAAGTAAATAATAAAAGAAAACTCATCAAGTGAGGTAGCAAGCAAAACCAGACTTCATAAGACTCAGGACACCTGCTTCCTCCACTGGGGTTTATTCGCTGCACTACCAAATTCCTTTCTGGGAGGCAGAGCTGCTTTTAAACAATGATTCGCAGGGCTAGAGAGACTGCTCAGCAGTTAACCGCGCTGGCTGCTCTCACATGGGATCCAGGTTAAGCTCCCAGCACCCATGTGAGGGGCTCGGAATGGTCCTAACGCCAACCCCAGACCCAGTGCCATCTCTAGCCTTTGTAGACACTCGACACACATGTGATACACACACACACGCATGCAGGCAACCCATTTATTTACATAAAATTTAAAAAAATAAATGCAGCTTTAAAAAATAATGATTTTTATCCAGTCTGGGATCTGCAGTGGTTTGTAAAGTTTGGAGGCAAAGAAAGGAATTATTTTTGATTAGTTAATTAATTTTTAAATTGACAAATACCATCATCTGTTTACATCATGGTATTTGGAAGTCTTGTGCGTTATGTAATGGCTAAATATCACTCTTTAACATATGTGTCCCTCTTGGAATGAGAGTGCCCAATGTCTCTATTTTTACAGTGTAACGTATACTGTTTCCGAGAACAGGTACGTCACTGTGCATCAGAGCTCTGAGATTACCCAAGGTGCACACACCTTTGGTTAGATAAGAGGAATACATTCCAAGGGAAAGATTTCAGTCTATGCATCAAGTGCCTGTGTTCTGCAGTAACCTCGGAAACAGTAGAGGCTGGAAATTCCACGGTAGTGGTTTCTGCTTGTCATCAAGTAAAGGCCCCCTTGCTTTGTTTTAATGGTAGAGGCATATGCATTGAGACAGGTCATGTGTGTTTAGCTCAGGTTTCCTTCCCCCTTTTTATATAAAGCCACTGGGGTTATCATGGGGGCTTAGTGAGTGAGATTTAGCCGTTGAGATTTCAAAAGCCCGTGATGTAAACAGATAATATAAAATTTTTTAAATAATTCATCAAAAAATAATCTACACATTTCTTTCCAAACTTTACATATCAATGGACATAATTTTATTTTTTGAGGTTTTTTTGTTTTTTTTTTTTTATGTGTGTGAGTGATTTGCTGGTGTGTCTACTACAAGATCTCAGCTAACCCTTATCCATTCCCAAAACACCCCTCTCCAGATGCTAATGACATATGGCTTGAGAGTTAATTTGCTGTTATATGCACCCCCACCAGGAAGGAGGGAGAGGCTCTTGGTAGGGAGACAAAAAGTCACAGAAATTTGGAAGCTCCCGTAAGGTCCCTCCTCAGAAGAACAAAATGGGAGTGGAGAGTGCAGCTGAGATGCAGGAGCGCTTTCAGACGGTGGAGCTGCTTGTCTGCTGTGCAGAGGCCACTTTCCTGAGCCATCACCAGTGTGGAGGTGGGCTTTTTGGTGATGCGCTTGAATTTTGAGTTAACCGTTTCCATAAGTTACCCCTTGCTCATACTACTGTTAATTACCCCCAACAAAAACTCATTGGCCCGCCAAGTTGGACCTCCGTACAGTCATTCCTTTGCTGTTTAGAGACAAAGGGTTTCCTATCTGGAGTGAGAAGATGTGAATGTGTGTGTGTTGCATCTCCCCAGGAAAAGTCTCTCCCACAACAGTTTGCAGCACACGAACTGTAACACACACATTCAGACGATAGCAATGTTCCAAGTGCTTGTCCGTCTAGCCAGTTTTCTATTTGACTTGTCTATGTATTTAGCTAAATCTTTGTGTGTGTTGCCTTAACAACTAACACACCATAGAAATTTCTTAAGTAAAGGGTGAATAAAAAGAAATAGGAAGAAATGAAAAGGAAGAAAGAATATGTCATGTTGGGCAAGGAAACAAATCATGGAGTGGCGAGAATGAAAAGTAGTTCAGCCTGACTTAGTCTACCAGGCTGGACCAAACTTCTGGGGAGTCTGATGCCAAGCATTTATTGTCAGCATATTTAAACACAATGTAATCTGTGAGGAAAAAAAAAAAGTCTCCTGGTGTGACAATCCCTGGTGCACACGGAGGTATAATTCCATCAAACCTTAACTCGGGGCACATGTCATCTCTTCCAAGAAGATGGTTTCTAGAGACAGGCTACCTGTATTAGCTTGTGGGACTAAAGAAGGATCTGGCCTGGTCTTGGGTGGGTAGATAGTGTAGAAGTCATTTGGGCTGGTAACCACGTCTGGAGGAGCTCCTGACTGTACATGTAATGTGAGCGTCATTCAGATTACCTGCCACCTCCAGCTCTGGAATGAATGCTCAGAAATGAAAGAAGAAAAAAAAATTAAGGCAGTAGGAAGCAGCCTGAATGACTGTGAGCAGGAGGGTTCTGCCTACTGCTGTGAAGACAAGGCTATCCACTCCGGAGGCCCTGAAAGGTTTACAGTGAACAGTGCTGCTAACATTTCTTCCTGGAAAAGGTTATGAGCTACATAACTCACTTTTGACAAAGTGTTAGCAATTAAAATAATAAATAATAATTTACTAAGCACCTGCTATATCCTAGCCACTCAAAGGCTTTCTTGTTCCCCTTACCATACACAACTGCTTTTGCATGTACTGATGCTTACTGTAACCACAAGAAAGGCAGGCCCCTCACACATGGCTTTTCAGTGGTGTGACAAGAGCCTTATAGCCGTGCATACCCCGCCCACAGAAAGGACTGAAATGCACAGACATGGAATAGACATTTCCATGTGTGTATATACAGTATGGGATCTACAACAGGGGGGCACACTGAGGCAGGAGACAGAAAAGCTCCTGGAGGAGAAGGCTGTGCTGTCCCTTTGGGCCTCCTCCATCATGGACGACTTGGGGCAAGTTACTAAAAGACGATGCTCAGTTTCCTGTCACTGACAGAACGGCCTGAGACTTCCTTGTGTCGGGGACAATCCATATCAAGACTCAAGAGGGTCAGGCTGTTGACCTCTTACCACTCCTGTGCTCTCTGGCTCTTTTCCCTTCAGCTCACACTGGCTCCTGGTAACTATTTATAAACTATCTATAACTATTTGGTGTCTCTTACCCGCTCCAGTAGATGCTGTGAATGGAGCAAGCTGACGACGGAACGGTGGCTACATGAGGCTGGTAGCAGAGCTGCCCGATGGCGGCCAACACCCAGAACCTTTCTTTCAAACCCCCAGAAAGTGCCAATCAGAAAGGGTGTTTCCAAGCAACCAGGCTATCTAGAAAAATATTATTGTTAGTATGGTAACCAAGAGAGAGAGACACTGTGGATTGAACACTTTGTCCACCAGGATTCACACACTGACGTCTAATGTCCAAGAGGACAGTATTTGAAAGTAGGTGCTTTGGGAGTGAGCTTGAGATGGGTCCTGGTGTCTGGCGGAGCGCTGTAGCCGGGGCACAGATGATATGGTGCCAGCACTGGAGGACACAGTGAGAAGCGGAAGATGCAAACTAGGAAGACAGTGGTCCCCTGACACCAAGGGAACCGGATTGCAACCTCTCAGGGTCCAGTGTTTCTCCCTAACTATATGGCAAGGGGCGGCTACTTCTGGTTTTTGAAGATCTGTCAATCATAAGATGTCTCCTCTTCGCTGAGAAAGAGAAACTTTAGGGAAAGAGGGCCAGGAGGGCTCACAGGCCCTCTCAGGCATGCCAGTCTAGGAAGCTTCTGAGAGTGCACTCGACTGACTGACCTGGTCCTCCTATGCTGTCCAGGTCTCAGAGCATCTGTGCACTGACATCCCTACAGATGAGACTTTTTATTCCTTGTCTTAGAAACTCTGGTGAGGGGGGAAGGAATGTCACTTAACACCAACCTCCTCCCAAGGGCAAGGTCTGAAAACTTAGCAGCAGGCATTTTTGAAGAAACCGGAACACGACCAGAGGACGAAGCTCTTGTCCTTTCAGCACCAGGTACCGGTGAAAACAAGAAGACTCAATGAGGAAATACAAAGAAACCACAGCAAACTCAGCGCCTCTCTTTTTAAAGAATCAAATCAGCGGATGAGATTTCATATCCACTGCGCAAGCGAGCATGGTGGGCACTGGAGGAGAAGTGTTAAGAATCTAAAAGTAATTAACTGGTGGAATTCATTAGTGAAAACTATCAGGGTGCTTTGCTAATTCTGCACGTTTAAAATTAGCCTTCATTTCTCGAAATAGAGAGACACTGGGTTTTTGCAGGTAAAGCAGTCAGGATATGTGCAGCCCCACTCTGCCCCCAGACAATCTCAGGTCCTTACATGGTCTCTGTGGATTTTAACTCTCACTAAAGCTCTGAGTGGCCCAATTCCAGTCTCCATGATCAGTCCTGTTTGTTTGTTTGTTGTTTGCTTATTGTTTGCGAAGAACCTGAAAAATAAGCGGCTTCGTAATATTCTGGAGTTGAGTCATCCATTCCTTTTGTTCATTCATTAATAATGATGGTTGGTTCCTTGCTCCATGCCAGGGACTGTCATAGTGGCTGGGGACAGCCACCTGAACAAAGTAGACAAAAACCTGCTCTCAGAAATCTATGCTCTGGGCTTGGGTGAACAAGCTTCTGCCAATGTCTGGTTTGATGGCTTTGGCTCTGTAGGTGACACAGCCTTTGCTGCTGTGACTCAATTCGGCTGTAGTAACTCCAAGCAGCAGAGATAGCATGCGAGGGATGGAGATTGTGTGCCGGTACCATGCAGGCCAGGGTAATGTCATTTACGTGGGCAGGGCTGGCCCATGGCTCGAATTTGCTGGCCCTGCTCCTAGCTGTGGTAGGAGGACTCTGACAGCCCGGCTCCTTGATTTTTATTTGATAGCCATTAGTTGACTGTCAGTGTATGTGTGCCTTGCCATTGGTGCCTAGAACCTCTGCCAGAGTTAAACCACAATCCATGAAGCCTTGAGCCAAAGCCAACCACTCTCTTTACACATTGGCTGCTGGTGTGCACATGTGAGGGCTGTGTGGCTACTGGAGGTGTGCATGTGTGAGGCTGTGTGCTGCTGGAGGTGTGTATGTGTGAGGCTGTGTGGCTGCTGGAGGTGTGCATGTGTGAGGCTGTGTGGCTGCTGGGATAGGATGAGACCCATTAGGACACGGTATGAGAAACTAGAGGAGCTTATGGCCATCATCGTTGTCAATGGTGGAACTTTATGCCATTCCAACAGAGAAAGAACAAGGCACCTCCTGTCTTAACAGACAAAGAAAGATTGGAAGGTTTTAGACAATTCAGGAGAGGGGGTTAGGATGGTGAAGCTAGGCATGCACAGAGCTGTGATCCTGTGCTTGGGATATGGTGTGGCAGAAGACTAGGACCTGGAGAGGGAGGCTTCAAGGTTAACAGGTAAAACCAGAGCTTAATACCCTTAATACCCTTAATCCCAGCACTCGGGAGACAGAGGCAGGCAGAGCTCAGTGAGCTCAAGGCCAGCCTGGTCTACATGTAGAGTTCCAGGACAGCCAAGGACACAGAGTAACCTTATCAAAAAAAAAAAAAATTAACAAATGAAAGAAGCCACTTGGCAAAAATTCTGGAGACTCCTCTCATGCACGGCTCATGTAACAGCCAGAACAAACTCAAAGTACAGGCTCTGTGTTGGGGGAGGGGGGATGGGGGGAAGGAGTACTCTGTAAGGGGCCTATACACCTCACCACTTCCCCATGGAAAGTGTCTGACGTTTTCTAGCTGTCTGGTCCACTTTCACGCTTGTAAGTATTCTCTTTCCTAACAAACTCGGTTTCCACAGCTATCTGTGTTGCTGTTGCATTCAGCACTCTATGACAGAACAGAAATCGCAAGGTGTGCTCTCTGGGCTCTGACCCATGCCTTTAGCACTGAGACAAGGGAATACCCTCAAGTTCAAGTTTAGCTTTGACTGTATGATGAGATGCAGATCATCCTGGGCTCTCCTTGAGCCCACGCTTCCATTGGTGTCCTTGAAAGCCGAAGAAATGGTCAACAAAACAGAGTGGAAGAGTCAGGGCAAAGAAGCTAACTGCAGCGTTCTAGAGATTATTGGCATGCCTGAAGTCCAGCCTGCTCAGTTCACCCTCAGGGGATAAAGAAGATCCAAATTTATGTAGTGATATCACAGAAGAAAAGTTCAAAATAAAAGTGTTCATATCCCAAAAGCAAGATATCCCAGTTAGAGCTTCTCCTCAGCCAGTCCTAGAATTCATGTGAAAAAAGTAATATCCATGCCTTGAATTTTTTACTTTTCTCTCTAACTATTTGGTTCTGTTTTATCCCTTCATCCCATCAAAGAGAGTGCTACCTCATGAAGAGCTTGTGACTATTCTGCATATGAAAGCCTGAGAACCCATACTTCTTGAGGATTATGAACCAAAGCCTGGAGTTCAGCGCTGAGTGCCTGTAGTACAAAGTTCTGGGCCAGCAGGCAAAGGTCACTTTCAATGCCCTCAAACCACACCAAGCCAGGCCTAGGGGCAGAGACTGTAGCCTCAGTGACTAGGGAGGGTGAAGCAAGAGGATTAACCACAAATTCAAAGTCTGCCTTCCTAGAGCCTACCTCAAAGTCGAGTGTACCCTTGTCCACATGGTGAGACCCTAAATGGGAAGAAAAGGAAAATAAAACTACAATAGAGTGCTTGAGCTGCCTCACAGCCCCTTGCTTGGTTCAATACACAGGAGGAAAGAGAAATAAAGAAAGCAGCGGGGTAGGGAAAAAATTGAGACATAAAAATATACTGGAGTCACAGAAAAATCTATTTTAAGTAAACCAAGGAAAACACTGTTAAAATTTTATTTAAAAAGTATCTTTTATGTGTGTGGGTGTCTTGCCTGTACGTATGTCTGTGCACTATGTGGGCTTAATGTCCTTCAAGGCCAGAATATGGCACTGGACCCCTGAAAGCTGTAGTTAACAGGTAATTGTTAGTCTCCATGTGGGTGCTGGGAATTGAATCCAGGACTGCGGAATTACAGCCAGTGCTCTTAGACACTAAATAATAATATTGATACATTTTAAAGAAACAAGGTCAAAGAAATAAGACATAGTGGAAAAACTTTTCAACACATATGGACAGTCAAAAGAACTAATTCTCCTGACATAGAATAAAGTAATAGTTTATGAATTCACTCAAAAGACTCTTCTTATCTTTCTAGCATGCACTGGTCTCCATTCCAGGCATTGGTCTGGGACACAGCGGGCAAATAAAAGTTGTAAATCCATCTTAGGCAGCCTGCATTCTAGAGTGTGTGTGGGAGGCAGTAGAGATGCTAAATAGAGAAACTCAAAACCTCAATGAACAAAAGCATAAACTGGAGAATCCTGTAAGAATAGATATAAAAGATAATTCCTAGTTGTTTCACACTTTCTGATTTAAGAGTTTTGCGCCCCTCGAGTTCACTCATTTTCCCAACAATATTCTGGGACAGCTAATAATTATCTTCTCTGTTAAGGACATGGAAGCCAATCCATTAGGAAGTCGCATATTTCGCCTCAACTAGTGTAGATCTAAAGTTTGAGGGGATGGAAAACAGTCTCCAGAACTCGGCAGTATTTAATCACCAAGCCAAACTGTCCCTCAATAGCCAGACAGATATGAAAGGCGCTTTGTTTCATTCACAGTTCTCACTGCAACTGAAACACCAACAGCATGCTTTTTTCACCTACAACATGGGCCATGGGGAGGGTTAGTGCAGAGGAAGAGGCTGGGAGGAGAGTGGGCGGAGCTAGTACGGGATTGTGAGAGGCTCCTTTGTCCTTATTAAGGACACTTTCTCAGCAATCCTGCAATCCAGTGTCCCCTCAATGGCACTCTCTTGTGGGAAAGGGCTGTGCCTCAGGACCAGGAATGGGCACTATGTTAACAGACAAACAGGAGGAGATAATTAATTCAAATATGTTTCATTTATCTGAATAATCATGATATTGCTATTAAAAAGGGGGCTAGGCTTTATTTTTCTGCTATAAAAAGATCTCTCTATTACTATGAAGTTAATAACAAGTGAGAGAGTCAAAGCCAGGGGGGACAGCGTAACTGCCTCCCTCTTAGGAGAAGTAGAAAGGCGCACACAGCCAGCAATGCCGCGGAAGAAATCCCTCAGGGTAGCTCTGCTGGACTGAGACCCCAGGGTGAAGAAGACTCCCTCCGTT
The DNA here is from genome assembly GCA_028658305.1 of Pachyuromys duprasi. Classification (NCBI taxonomy): domain Eukaryota; kingdom Metazoa; phylum Chordata; class Mammalia; order Rodentia; family Muridae; genus Pachyuromys; species Pachyuromys duprasi. Next base: position 2,385 of record JAQQSO010004829.1, on the reverse strand, counting down.
GTGTGAATTCTTCTTTAAAAACCACGTGTACCAACTCGGTACTTCACTTGAAAAATAATGTTTTGTTTTTGTTTTTCTTTAAAGAAAAAAAAGCATCCTCTGAGTCCATGGTGTATTTTTAAGACCCATCTTGTATCCTGAGATAACCTAAATTTCTACAGGGGCCATGTTGTGGAAGAGGCTCCCTGGGGCTCAGAGGCATCTCCAGAGACTGGCATCTTGTGTTGTCAGTGTCATGAGGGAGACAGTGCTGGAAGCCAGCAAGTCGGTCCCTCAAAAGGACAGCCATCCAATGGCAGGCCTGCTCTAGCACCCGTGGGTCTCCCAGACACCCTGTTCTCCACACTAGGCCAGAACGTTCTTTTCAAAGGAACTGAATGGATAGACCACATGTGATATCCACAAAATTTTGTTTGGTGTGGTTTGGGCTTGTTGTGTGTATATTAGTGTTTGGAGTTTTTTGTTTGTTTGTTTTGATTTTGTTTTTATTTTGCTTAGAGAGTGTTTAACTTTGGCTGGCCTTGAACTCGCCGTTCTTCTGCCTCAAGCTCATGAATGCTGGATTACAGGAATGCAACATCAAACTTCAATTTAAAAAACCGTATACCAATCTTTGTGCTCCAGGCCCCAGCGCAGAACTGACCCACAGATTGCAGTTTTACCAGTGCCTACTTCACAGTACTTGCAGAGTGAGGGGACTCTCTCCCTAGGTATTGTCACTGTATGGCAGACACGAGCAAGTACAAAAATGTCATTGCTCAGCTGACAATGCTCTGCAGCACACCTCTCTTGCTTCTACCTTCCTGGTGTGAAAAGAGAACATCAAAGCAGAATTAGTATACTCAATTCTCTCTTAAAAATTTCTGTTTGGCAAGTATGGTGAGTCCTGGCTCTCAGGGAGTAGAGGCAGATATATCTCTCTGTGAGTAGGAAAAAGTTTTGCTTTGTATCTAGAATTGCAGTAAACAGTAAAGTCTACCTTTAAACAACTGGCACCCATCCCCTTCCTGATGCACCCACAGGCTGAGTCTAGTTATCTTCTGGGTGGGGGCACCAATTTGTTAGTCATCTAAGGTAGAGGACCACAAGTGTCTTCAGAAGTAGAGCCAGGACTTCCTCCCTGCTCCCTTATGGCCCTTGCTGATTAGTGTTGGGTCACGTGACCAACACTGTCACCAGATCTGAGAAGCCCTCCCAGTGGATACTCACAGCCAGTTTGCATGGACAGTGAGTGTCCCTCCCTAGGGCAGCAGTCTCTGCATGACCTACTTCCTTGGAAGCATGTGGAGGAAAGTCATGTGCACATGTGGAATTTTATGGAAGAGCCATCTGATAATGATAAACAGGCAGCTGGAAAGAACATCTATTTTTTTTTTTTTTACAGAAATGGATCTGGCAGCAGCATCAGATTAGGGGGAAATGATTTTAGAATTAGCCTTTGGCAAAAAAAAAAAAAAATGGTAGGACACTCCCAAGTCTGATGGATGAGTGTGTTGTCTCTCAGGGAGAGATGGCAGGAGACTGTGTAGCCTGAACTGCATGTGGGCTGATGCAGAACACAGCAGGCTCCTAGGAATTCTGAGTTCAGGGCAAGTCCACGAAGAGACGTGGTCCATGGTGGCTGCTGTGGAAGCCTCAGTACAGATGAGCTGCTGTAGAACCTGAGGCCTTGCAACCATCTGTGCCATGCAGACTTGGGTTCTAGTTTAGTTCTGTGGTAGATTTGGATGACGTAACGGCAGCTTCGTTGTCTGTAAAATGAAATTCTCAGGCCACAGTAGCAGCTCACGCATCATGCAAGTCTTCAATGCAGGACCACAGTTTTCTAATTCTAGTCAGAGCTGTGAGCGTGCTTCCTCTTACTTGAGGTTTGTTGGAGGCGGGGGAGGGTTGTTTTTCATTGAGTCTTAGTACTAATCCACGGTATATAGTGATTATGTTTGATTTCTCACAACCTGCTCTCACAGGAACTGATCCAGTGCTCTGAAAGTGAGAACTCACACGAGATACTAATCCAGCCAGAAGGGTTCCCTCAGCCTCCCACCAACACCCATGAATTCAAGCCTCCAGGAGCTTCTGAGGGGGAGTTTCTAGGATGGGTTCATTGAATTGGGACGGTCCCCCTAAATGTGGGGTGAAACCGTTCTCTGGGTTGCCAGGGTCCTGAATAAGGAGAAAGTAAGCTGAGCGTGAACTGGCGGCACATACAGTGTAGCTGCTGCCTGCTTCTGCTGATTTACTCTTCTCTGCCATGATGCACTACTCAAGCCAGAAACCAAAACGAGCCCTTCCTGCCGTGAGTCATTTCTTATCAGGTATTCTTTTCACCTGCAGCAAGAAAAGTAACTGAAGCAGAAAGCCAGCAGGGAGAGTACCCAGGATGTC
>JAQQSO010004827.1:0-12479 GCA_028658305.1 Pachyuromys duprasi | reverse complement strand
CTCCTCCTGAGACTGCCCTGGAGACAGTCTATAATGGCGGGTGCGGGCGTCCAGCACAGCTGCTCGTCCAGATCAGAGCTGTGCGCCGCTGGTCACAGGGAAATTTCTCCAGGTAATAACTGGGTGTCCCTAGGGTTTTCCCACTTGATTTTCTCACCGTAGTAGTTCCGCTCACCTGGCACTCACAATGCTGGCGTTTTAGGTCCCAGAGTTCAGTCTCCTGGTAGCTGCGTTGTTTCTGCTCTCCTACTCCTCAGACACAGTGTTCTCTCATGGCAGCCATCTTGGATCAAAAGCCTATTTTTTATATTAATCAAAGGTTATTTACTTTGTATCCTAACCCTAGCCCATTCCACATTCCCTCCCAATCCCACCCTCCCTCCCTCATCTCCTCCCTGCCCCTTTCCAAGACCACTGATAGGGTAAGTCTTCCTCCCCTTCCATCAAGTACCTTCAGGACTGACTGCAATATTATCCTATGTTGCCTAGCAAGGCTGCTCCTCCCTTGGGCATGGGTGGTGGGGGAGGTCGAAGAGCCATCCATTGAGTTCATGTCAGAAATAGTCCCTGTTCCCCTTCCTAGGGTACCCACTTGGATACTAAGCTATCAGGAATTCTACTTATATCCATACATAGTCCTTCGTTGGAGAAACAGCCTCATAAAAGACCCCTGTGCCCTGATATATTTGACAATCATCAGTCATTGGTAATTGATCTCTCACTATCAATGGTCTCAATTCTATAAATAATAAAAAGACATAGACTAACAGAATGGATGCAAAACAGGACCTATCTTTCTGGTGCATCCAAGAAACACACCACAACATCAAGAATAGATATAACTTCAGGTAAAGGGTTGGAAATATATATCCCAATGAAATGAACCTAAGAAACAAGTTGGTGTAACCATTTTAATATCTAACAAAGTAGACTTCAAATTAACCTAAAGGTAGCGGAAGACACTGCATGCTCATCAAAAGAAAAATCCACTAAGACGACATTTCAATTCTTAACATCAATGTCTCAAACAAAAGGGAAGCCAAATGTGTAACAGAGATATTACTACAGTTTAAATCACATATTGACACTCACACACTCATAGTGGGAGATTTCAATGCCCCAATCTCACCAAGGAACAGGTCACATAGACAAAAACAGAACAGAGAAATACTGGAGCTAACAAACATTATAAACCAAATGAACCTAACATACATGTACAGAACATTTTATCCAAACATAAAAGAATATGTATTATTCTCTGCACCTCATGGAACTTTGGTCAAAATTGACCACATATTTAAAACACACAGCATGTCTCAACAGATACAAAAAAAACTTGTTCCCCACACATCAGAAATATTGATCCCCAACAACAGAAATATCAAAAAGCCTACACACCTGGAAACTGAACAAATTGCTACTAAATGACAGCTGGGTCAGGGAAGAAATAAAGAAAGAAATTAAAGTCTTCCTCGCATTCAATGAAAACAAAGGCACAACATACCCAAACTTATGGGACACAATGAAAGCAGTGTTAAGAGGAAATTTGATACCTCCAAGTGTCCTGAAGAAGAAATTTGAGACATCTCATTCAAGCAACTTAATGGCTCACCTAAAAGACCCAGAAAAAAAAGAAGCAGACACACCAAAGAGGAGTAGATGGATGGAAATAATCAAACTCAGGGCTGAAATCAATAAATTAGAAAAAAATAAAACAATTCAAAGAATAAATGAAACCAAGAGCTGTTTCTTTGAGAAAAATCAACAAGATAGACAAGCCCTTAGCCAAACTAACTAAAAGGCAGACAGACACTATCCAAATCAACAAAATCAAAAATGGAAAGGGAGACATAACAACAGACACTGAAGAAATCCAAACAATCGTTAGGTCTTACTTCAGAAGCCTATATGCCAATTTGAAAATCTAAATGAAATGGACAATTCTCTTGATCGATTCCACTTGCCAAAGCTGAACCAAGACCAGGTAAATCAACTAAATAGTCTTATATCACCTGAGGAAATAGAAACCATCATCAAAAGCCTCCCATGCAAAAAAAAAAAAAAAAAACAGGGACAGACAGTTTCAGCACAGAATTCTACCAGACTTTCAAAGAAGAGCTAACATCAATACTCTTCAAACAATTCCACGAAAGAGCAACAAAAGGAACATTAACAAACTCATTCTATGAAGCCACAATCATCTTGGTACCTATACCTCAAAAAGACCCAACAAAGTAAGAGAATTTCAGGCCAATCTCCCTATGAACATCAATGCAAAAATACTCAACAAACTACTTACAAGAACACATCAAAGATATCACGCACTATGACCAAGTAGGCTTCATCCCAGGCATGCAGGAGTGGTCCAATATATGGAAATCCATCAATGTGATCCACCATATAAACAAAAGGAAGGAGATAAACCACATGATCATTTCCTTAGATGCTGAAAAAGCATTTTACAAAATCCAACATCCATTCATGTTTAAAGTCTTGGAGAGATCAGTGATACAATGCACATTCCTAAACATAGTAAAGGCAATATACAGCAAGCTTATAGCCAACATCAAACTAAACGGAGAGAAACTTAAATCAATCCCACTGAAATCAGGGACAAGGCAAGGCTGCCCACTCTCTCCATATCTCTTCAACATAGTTCTGGAAGTCCTTGCTAGAGGAATAAGACAATTAAAGGAGATCACGGGAATGCAAATTAGAAAGGAAGAAGTCAAAGTATCACTATTTGCAGATGATATGATAGTATACCTGAGTGATCCCAAAAATTCTACCAGGGAACTCCTACAGCTGATTAACACCTTCAGCAAAGTGTCTGGATACAAAATTAACTCAAAAGAGACAAAAGGACTGAGAAAGAAATTAGGGAAACAACACCCTTCACAATAGCCACAAAGGTCATAAAGTACCTAGGTGTGAACCTAACCAAGCAAGTCAAACATTGTATGAAAAATATTTCCAGTCTCTGAAGAAGGAGTTAGAAGAAGATATCAGAAGATTGAAAGATCTCCCATGCTCATGGCTTGGCAGGATTAATATATTAAAAATGACCATCTTACCAAAAGCAATGTACAGATTCAATGCAATTCCCATCAAATTACCAACACAATTCTTTACAGACCTTGAAAAAAGATTTCTCAACTTCATATGGAACAACAGGAAACCCAGAATTGCTAAAACAATCTTCTACAGATCATCTGGAGGTATCTCCATCCCTGATCTCAAGCTGTACTATAGAGTAACAATACTAAAAACTGCATGGTATTGGCATAGAAACAGACTGGTGGATGAATGGAATCTAATAGAAGACCCTGAAAAAAATCAACACACTTATGGACACCTGATTTTTAACAAAGATGCCAAAACCATTCAATGGAAAAAAGACAGCATCTTCAACAAATGGTGCTGGTCTAACTGGATGCCTGCGTGTAGAAAAATGCAAATAGACCCATACTTATCACCCTGCACAAAACTAAAGTCCAAGTGGATCAAAGACCTCAATGTAAATCCAGACACACTAAACCGCTTAGAAGAAAAAGTGGAAAAAGCCTTGAAATCATTGACACAAGAGACATCTTCCTGAACAGAACACCAACAGCACAGGCTCTCAGAGTAACAATCAATAAATGGGACCTCATGAAACTGAAAAGCTTCTGTAAAGCAAAGGACACTGTCCCCAGAACAAAACAACCGCCTACATATTGGGAAAGGATCTTCACCAACCCTATATCTGACAGACGACTAATATCCAGTATATATAAAGAACACAAAAAATTAACCAGCAACAAAACAAATAATCCAGCTTAAAAATGGGGTTCAGAGCTAAAGAGGGAATTCTCAATAGAGGACTATCGAATAGCAGAGAAACACCTAAAGAACTATTCAACATCCTTATTCATCAGGGAAATGCAAATCAAAACAACCCTGAGATTTCACCTTACACCCTTCAGAATGGCCAAGATGAAAAACTCAAGTGACAACACATGCTGGAGAGGTTGTGGAGAAAGGGGAACCCTCCTCCACTGCTGGTGGGAATGTAAACCTGTACAACCACTCTGGAAATCAATCTGGCCCTTTCTCAGATAATTAGGAATAGCGCTTCCTTAAGATCCAGCTATACCACTCCTAGCCATATATCCAAAATATCCTCAAGTACACAAGGACATTTGCGCAACCATGTTTGTAGCACCTTTATTTGTAAAAGCCAGAATCTGGAAACAACCCAGATGGCCCTCAACTGAGGAATGGATACAGAAATTGTGGTACATCTACACAATGGAATATTACTCAGCAATAAAAAAACAAGGAAATCATGAAATATGCAGGCAAATGGTGAGAACTGGAAAACTGAGTGAGCAGAAAGTCACACATGGTATATACTCACTCATATAGACATATAAGATAAACCTAGTAAAATCTGTACACCCAAAGAAACTAATCAAGAGGCAGGACTCTTGATAAGATGCTCAATCCCTATCTAGAAAGGCAAAGAGGATGGACATCAGAAGAAAGAGAAAACAGGGATCAAGTCAGGAGCCTGCCACAGAGGGCCTCTTAAAGGCTCTGCCCTGCAGACTATCAAAGCAGATGCTGAGACTTATGGCCAACCTTTGGGCAGAGTACAGGGAATCTTATGAAAGAAATAGGAAATAGTAAGACTTGGAGAGGACAGGAACCCCAGAAGGAGAGCAACAGAACAAAAATTCTGAGCACAGGGGTCTTTCCTGAGACAGAAACTCCAACCAAGTACCATGCATGGAGACAACCTAGGACTCCTGCAGAGATGTAGCCCATGGCAGTTCAGTGTCCAAGTAGGTTCCATAGTAATGGGAACAGGGACAGTCTCTGACATGAACTGATTGGCCTGCTCTTTGATCACCTCCCCCTGAAGGAGGAGCAGCCTTACCAGGCCACAAAGGAAGACAATGCAGCCACTCCTGATGAGACCTAATAGACTAGGATCAGAAGGAAAGAAAAGAAGACCTCCCCTCTCAGTGGACTTGGGGAGGAACACAGGTGCAGAAGGGGGAGGAAGGAAGGGATTGGCATGGGAAGAGAGAAGGAACTACAGGAAGGATACAGAGTGAATAAAGTGTAATTAATAAAGAATTTAATAAAAAACATAATTGTTACTGAAAAAATTGAAATAACTTCATGAATCCTATTAGGTTAAACTGATTTAAAACTTGTTAAAACTGGGTTTCAACAGCAACAGAAACAACAGAGAACTTGTTAACTCATGAAACTGAACAATTCTCTACTATATGAAAAATGAGTCAAGACAGAAATTTTAAAAATAAGTAATTTCTAGAATTCGATAAAAATGAATATACAATATGCTCAAACTTATGGGTCACAATAAAATAAATTATTCTAAGAGGCAAGTTCACAACACTAAGTGGCTACATTAAAAAAAAAATACTGGAGAGATCTCATATAAGCAACTTGCTTGCTCACCTGAAAGCTCTAGAATAAAAACAAGTAAGCATATCCAAGGAATTAGATGGCAAGAGATGATTGAACTCAACATCAATTTAATTTTTTAAAAAAAGAACAGTATGGAGAATCAAGAAATAAAGAGCTAATTCTTTGAGAAAATCAACAATATAGGCCAACAAAATTAACAAAATCAAAAATGAAAAGAGGGACATAATAATAGAAACTAAGGAAATCCAGAGAATCATTAGGTCATACTTTAAAACCGTTACTCTACGACATCAGAAAACTTAGAAGAAATTACTAATTTTCTAAATAGGTACCACATAACAAAGTTTAATAAAAAAATTAAATAGGTCTATAACATCCAGGGAAGTAAAAATAGTCATTAAAAGTCTTGCCCTCCCCTGAAAAAAAAGCCCAGAGCCAGATGGTTTTAGAACAGAAATCTACCAGCCTTTCATACAGTTAATGCAATATTCTTTAAACTGTTCTACTAAATAGAAATAGAAGGAGCATTGTTCAATTCATTTTATGACACTATAGTTACCCAATGCGCAAAACATGCAAAGACCCAATAAAGGAAGTGAGTTACAGACCAATTTTCCTTATGAACAGAGATGGTAAGGTTTTCAATGAAATACCTCCAAAGGGAATCCAAGAACACATCAAAGAGATCATCTATTATAATCAAGTAGGCTTCATCCCAGAGATGCAAGGATGGTTCAGTAAAGGAAAATCAATAAATGTAATCTAGCATATAATTAAACTGGGTTGACTTATCCATCCTTAGTATGAGTGTTTGTACCTAGTCTCATTGCATGTTATTATGCTGTGTTTATTTGATGTCCCTAACAGGCTTGCTCTTTTCTGAAGGAAAACTGAGGAGTTGTAGATCTCAAGGAGAGAAGAGATAGAGGGAAAGGACTGGGAGGAGTGGAGGAAGGGAAAACTGCAGATGGGATGCATTGGGTGAAAGATGAAGAAATAAAAAAGATCATTATTCCCGGTAATATTTAGGTACTTTCACCAATCAGTGCCTTATTCAGTTGCCATCAGCAAGGCTTCCTTTGGCAGCAGATGGGAACAGATGCAGAGACTCTCAGAGAGACATTTTGTGGAAAGAGAGTCTAAATGGGAGGTCTTGATAAAAATTCCTCCCTTCAGAGCCCGGGGAAGCCCACATGTGAAGGTTTAAATAGTTATGCCCCCCCCCCATAAACTCATGTGTTTGAATGCTTGGCCCAAAGGGAGTGGCACTATTGGGAGGTGAGTCCTTATTAGACAAAGTGTGGTCTTGTTTAAGGAAGTCTGTCAGTGCAGGACTGGACTCTGAGGTCTCCTATATGCTCAAGCTCCTCCCAGTGTGGCACAGAGTCCCTTCTGCTGCCTTTGGATCAAGAAGTAGAACTCTCAGTTTCTTCTCTAGCACCATGTCTGCCTGGATGCTGCCATGCTTCTTGCCATGATGATAATAGACTAACCTCTGAAAATATGTCAGCCAGCCCCAATTAAATGTTTTCTTTTATAAAAGTTGTCATAGTCATCATATCTCTTCACAGCAATGAAGCCCAAACTAAGACACCATGGAAGAGGAGGCAGAAAGAGTGTAAGAGCCAGAGGGGATGAAGGACACCAGGAAAGCAGAGTCCTCTGCTACAACTAAGCAAGGAATATCTGAACTCACAGAGACTGAAGCAGCAACCACTGGGCCTACATGGGTCTATACCAGGTCCTATCCATGTATATTACAGCTATTAGCTCAGAAATTTTATGACACTTCTGAGTGTGAAAATGAGTGGGGTCTCTGATTCTTGAGCCTGCCTTTTGGACAATTTTTCTTGTATTGGATTGTCTTGTCCAACTTCAATATGATAGTCTTTGTTTTATTTTATATTTTATTTTGTCATTGTCTTAGTTGGGGTTTCAATTGTTGTGAAGAGACAATATGACCATGGCCACTCTTATAGAGGAAAACATTTAATTAGGGGTGGTTTACAATTCATTACTGTCATGGCAGGAAGCATGGTTGCATGCAGGCAGACATGGTGCTGGAGAGGTAGCTGAGATCATCTGGAGCAGTAGGCAATAGGAAGAGAAATTCACACTGGGTCTGTCGTGAGCATTTTAGATCTCAAAGCCTGTTCCCAGTGACAAACATCCTCCAACCAGAACACACCTACTGCAACAAGAAGCTTACCTCCTAATAGGGCCACTCCCTATGAGCCTATGTGGATCATTTCCTTCCATACCATCACAGTCATATTTGATTATTTTCTCATAGAAGCTTGTACTTTTCTAATGAGAGACAGAAAAGATAGTGGATGAGCACAGGAGGGGAGGAAAGGGCGAACTGGGAGGAGAGGAGAGGAAACTGTTATTAGCATATATTGTATGAGAAACGAATCTATTTTCAATAAAAGGAGAAGAAGCAAAAATAATAGAAAGAAACAAAAGGAAAGAAAGAAAAAGAAAGAAAGGAAGGAAGGAAGAAAGCAAGAAATGAAAATCACACATTTAGAGGGGATAATGGACAAACCTTTGATTTTAATCTATAAATATTCTTGGAAGCAATAGTTAGTGGGTTAACATTTAAATATTTTTATGGAAATATCCATCCGTCAGTTTATCCTGACAGGAAAACAAGAGGGAGGTAAAGAGAGATGACTGAAAGAACAAGCAGTCTTAACAAAGTGGAGGAGGTCCTGTAAACACAATGAGAAACCATGTGTGAAAGCAGAGATTTGAGGAACAGCCTCACATGCTAGAGAATAGTAAGGATGTCTGTGCACTGCAGTGGGCTGTGTTCAAGCAGGCAGTGAAATGATGGAGCTGGCAGAGAGGTCAGATACAGAGCTTACAAACCCATGCATTTGGTACTGTACCAGAGAGAATATTTGTAATTATTAACACACAGAGAGACATATGTGTATCTCTATGGAATTTACATGTTTACATACTTGCATTTTTAAATGCCAACTAAACAATGCCACCAAATAAGAAAAATACACAAGATACCTTTTCCTTCTTCTTTTTTTTTTTTTTTTGAGGTAATCTAACAATTTTCAGTATGAAGAACAGCTCTCCCTCTTTCAGCAGCCATTAGTTGCCTGTAGCTTTTCATCTAGTGGAGAGCCTTGTGAGACTCCTCTCATCTATGCTGAGTGCCAACTGTTGTTGTCACTGAGCAGGCTCATTTGTTCTCATAAGACACAGAGCCACAGAGAACCACTCTCTACCCAAATCTGAATACAAAATTATCAAATTATTGAATACTTGCTACATTTTTTAAAGTTAAAGAACCATGATAGCCATCACAAATGATAAGGTAAGTGGTGAAATTCAAATTGGTGACATCAGAGATCTATTTGTGCTAGAGAGACGGTAGCTGCAGTTTAAATATTGCCAAGAAGTGCCACACAAACTCCCTGAGATTTCAGCTGATATGACACAAGAGCTGTCCCCGTAAGTGAGGAACACTCAACAGGATTAAGTGAAATGGCTCCACAGAAGATGAAGCTAATCTTGAGAGGATAAAGCTTATCTGCTGCAATATGACCTGCGTGACAAGGAAATGTGAACATCTCTGCAAGAGGAAAACATCACCAATATCCTGACATTCTGTGCATAACACGAGCATGGATTGACATATATTGATACACAACAAAACAAGTCCTAGTCGGAGATGGTGTCAGTGAAAAGACCGAAGATGGAACACGGAGAGAAAATAGACTTTTCAGACAAAAACTTCAAGATAATAGTAATAGATGTAATCAAGTAAGAAGAAAGAAAGTTTTAGAAAAAACCGAGTATATGAAAATGTGATAAATAAAAAATTATAAAAAAATACACTGATGACTATGGTTAAATATTGTGTATGACAGGCAATCAGACTATAAAACATAAACTGTGTTTAATAGATTTACAAATATAGATTCAGTCAAGAGAAAAATATTAAGACATAGTTATCTTTTTTAACAAAAGATTCATGAAGCTAGAAAAGCCTCAAACAGTTAAAAGAAAAACTCCATCTAGCTAAATTGTATATAAATGACTAAAAACTTTCAAAGAAAATGATAATAAGTTGAGAGATTCCAGAAGTCATTAGATGTGGTGGAGGGAATGCATTCCCTTCAAGAAAACAATAACAGGCTTATGCCTAATGATGTTAATGATTAAAAACACAGACTAATTTAACTACATATTTGAAATATGGAGAAGGGATAGATAACAATGTGCCACTGTAGATTTCATCCCAGTGGAAACACAGTGTGAGAGCCAACGTTGTGTTTTAAGCTTCAAGGTTTAATTACTGTGCCTAAGAGAGCTATGAAACAAGGACGCCTCTAACCTGTATATCCCCTTGCCCAAGGACAGACACTTCCTGAAATGCTGGAGACTGTTTATGGAAGAGAGCAAGCCAGTTTTTGTTGACCAAACTAAGTTTGTTGGACTCGGCTGAATGTCCTTGAACACATGTAGGTGGGAGGTACATGGGCAGGAAATACTGCAAGATGTGTGCTTGCCCCTGAAGGGATTCAGGCAGGAAGTACATCAGAATACATGCTTGCCCCTGATTGGTCCTGATAGGAAATGCCTAGGCCTTATGGGTTTGCCTTTATAAGCCTCTGCAAAATGTGACGTTGTTGCCATTTTCTAGAAATCCTGGAATGGTCCTGGCCAGAGACCACCATCCTGGCCAGTATTTAATTAAAGAACACTTGCTTCAAATTTGGCTCAAAAATTGTGGAGCTGGTCTTTCTCTCATGATTCTCAGGTTTAACAAAATCTCCAAATCCACTGACTATCAGATATTTCAGTCTAAGGTCTCAGTAGATCTTCCAGGCTTTTCTACCCTTCCTTCCAATCACAGGGGAAGCTCTCACACGGCATAGGCTTACATAAGAGGGCTTTCTTAAGCTAATGAGAAGGCTGTGAAGACAAACCAAATGTTGAGGTGTTGTCTGCTGGTTCTTACCAGCATCTGAAAGAACAGGATTGCATTCCTAGAGCAACAGGGCAGTATCGCAGCACCTTCTGGGTTATTGGATCAACTGGTAACATAATGGTTCTCAAATGAATTTTAATGACTTACAAGCTTGAAGAAAAGTTTAAGGAGATTTGAGATATTAACTCTCCTTCACAACTGCAGCTGGTCCAAAACTAATCCTAGTCCTAAACTGATCTTGTCATCATATGCCACAGATTTGAGAGCACCTGTGTCTGAGTTTCTGGAGGTTTATAGGCATTTCCTGGGAGAGGGTGTGACTCCGAAACACATTCTATTCATTGGGCCTTTCTCTGGGTATAGTTTGAGTGTTTACAAAGCAAACAAGCATTTCTGCCTCCATACTATCCCAGCATCCTTAGCTCTTCCTGGTCATAATAGGCCTTGGCACTACTACTTGCCTGATAATTTCAGGTGACCTGTATTTTGGACAGAAGACATAGTTTGTACTTCTCTGGCAAGTTTGATCTCTAGACGTGAAGGCACTTGAACTTACACACAAACATGAGCTTCCTCAGCAGGTTCTTGGCATTGTGAAGCGGTCACGAAGGAAGCCAGCTTTATAGATACTCTGCCAGTCTATTCTTCCACAACATAACACAACAGAAACACCTGCTACAGTCCACTCCCAGGAAGGAAATGCCCAGACTATCTCAGTTCTCTGACTCAGAATATTGGAGCAGTGAAACCACAGGCAGGAAGCTGCAGTGTTTGCAATTCTTCACAGAATGCCAGAGCGAGTTACTTTCTCTTGTCTAACAAGCTACACACAAGGGATGCAGAGACGTGAGATGTTTGCCACACGAGTCAGCCTTCCCTGCCAGGCCTTGTCTCTTTGTGACGTTGCTGGGTTTCAGCTTGGCTCCCAAGACATGATCTGCTATTTTCCAACGTGCATCATTGAGACTAAAGTGAAAAGAAAATCAATAAGCTGTCCGGGCAACATCTTATGTTAATGATATTTGTCTCCTGCTTCACCCACCTCCTCATACTGCAGGCTCTGTAGAATCATTTCCACTTTCGTTGCTTCCTCACTGCTCAGTATGTGGTAAGCAACAGCACCAAGCTTGTCTGTTCTGACTTACTGTGTATTTCTTCATCCTTGCTTTACATGGCATTCAGCATGGCATTTATGGCAGCAGGAATACTCCAAGCAGATAGAATTTGTGCAGTGGTAACATAATCCTTGCATCTTCCAACATTGCTTTGGGCATTTTGTACTTCAGAACATCAACTCAAACAGGAAGGAGTTAAGTGAAAATATATTCAATGTCCTCTCCAGCTAACTAATTTTGTTATACTATAATGAAAGATAGTTCAGGGATTTTTTAATGTGTTTGAGATGTTTCAAAGAGAAAAACATTTCTTATCTAACCATGAAACATTCTAGAGGAAGAAACTTCAGTTTCATTGTACTACTTTGTCACATCACTTGCATGGATCAGATTTTAACTGCTGATTTATGAATGAACTTGGGCAAGTTTAGTCAGCTAATTTTACCACCCTTACATGATTAAAAACCATTGAATCAGGTCAATACTGGATCAAATATGGAGTGAGAGATGTAACAGTTAAGTGAAGCTAGTTAAACTTATGCTTCAGTATCTACAAATTAAAGCTTTTATCTACCTTGTAAGATTTCCATAAAGATTATATGAGATTAATGTGTACAAGTTACATAGCACAGTGTCTAAGCAAATTAGACTGGTAACATAACTAACTTGATGCTCTTCTTGGGTTTTAAAAACAACTACAATTGCAAAGATAATAATTGTATGAATAAAAAACAGTAATGATATTTGCCGAGATTAGCAAGACTTTAATGTTCCTTCTCTCTTTCAGCAACCAACTATCATAAACAAGACTGTCAAAACACTGATTTCTAAATTCCCCAAACATGATGAAATAGGTGGACACTTAATCTGCAGGTCTACTATCACTATACACACGCATGTTGTGAAGAATTAGAATTCAAAGAGTGTTAATTTTTTGTGAAATGTTATTTGAAACAACAGAAACA
>JAQQSO010004826.1:0-12479 GCA_028658305.1 Pachyuromys duprasi | reverse complement strand
AAAAAAAAAGAAAATCTTCATGTCACATTATTGTGTAAACACTAAATCTACAGAACAAGGAAAGATATTAAAAGCAGCAAGGGAAAAAGACCAAGTAACATATAACGGTAGACCTATCAGAATCACACAGGACTTCTCATCAGAAAGTATGAAAGCCAGAGGCCTGGGCAAAGGTCATGCAGGTTTTAATGGACCACAGATGCCATCCTAGACTACTATACCCAGCAAAGCTTTCAATCAACATATATGGAGAAAACAAAATATTCCATGATAAAACTAAATTTAAGCAATTTCTACATAACAAACCAGCCCTACAGAAGATACTAGTAGAAAAAATCCAATCCAACGAAAACAATTATACCCAAGAAAACATAGGATACAAATCATGTCCCTATAAAAATTAAAAGAAAACAAGTAATAAATCACAGTAATACCACCATCTCCACATTAAAAGGAAATAACAGTCATTGCTCACTATTATCTATCAACATCAATGGACTCAAATCTCAAATAAAGAGATATAGACTAACAGAGTATGGAAACAGGATCCAACATTCTGCTTCATCCAATAAACACACCTATGCAACAAAGATAAACACTACTTCAGAGTAAAGGGATTGAAAAATGTTTTTCAAGTGAATGGACCCAGAAATCAAACTGGGGTAGCTATCCTAATATTTAATAAAATAGACTTTCAAATAAATTAATTTTAAAAAAATGAGGAGGGGGACTACCTTTTCATCAAAGAAAAAAATCCACCAAGAGAACTTAACAATTCTGAACATCTGTGCCCCAAATACAAGAGCACCTACATTCGTAAAGAAAACATTGTTAAAGCTTAAATCACACATCAATCCCAACACTTTAATAGTGGGAGACTTCAGCATCCCACTCTCACCAAGGGACAGATCATCTAGACAGAAGCCAAATACGGAAATAAAGGCACTTAACAGAGGCCCCAATTCAAATGGACCTAATAGAGGTCTACAAAACTTTTCACCCAAACCCAAAAGACTATACCTTCTTTTCAGCACCTCATGGAACTTTCTCCAAAATAGACCATATAGTTGGTCACAAAGCAAGCCTCAACAGAGACAAGAAAATTGAAATAATCCCCTGTACTCTATCTGACCACCATGAATTAAAGCTGGATGTCAACAACAATGGAAAGAGCAAAAAGCCTACAAGCACATGGAAACTGTACAACTTGCTACTCAATGACAGCTGTGTTAAGGAAGAAATAAAAAAAAAGAAATTAAAGACTTCCTAGAATTCAATGAAAATGAAAATACAACATATCCAAATTTATGGGACACAATGAAAGCAGTGTTCAAAGGAAAATTCATAGCACTAAACGCCTTCAAGAAGATATTTGTTAACATCAATCAATCAGAAACAAATAAAACTATATAAAGAATCAATAAAACCAAAATCTGGTTCTTTAAGAAAACCAACAAGATAGATAAGTCCTTAGCCAAACTAACTAAAAGGCAGAGAGAAACAATCCAAATCAGCAAAATCAGAAATGAAAAGGGGGACATAACTACAAACCCTGAGGAAATCCAAACAATCATCAGGTCATACTACAAAAGCCTATATGCCACAGAATTTGAAAATCTAAAAGAAATGGACAATTTTCTAGATAGATTCCATCCACCAAAATTAAGTCAAGCTTAGGTAGAAAGATTGAATAACCCTATGTCCACCAAGGAAATAGAAGCAGTCAACAACAATCTCCGTTCAAAAAACAGCTCTGGGCCAGATGGTTTCAGTGCAGAATTCTATCAGACCTTCAGAGAAGTACTAATTCCAATTCTGTTCAAAATATTCCACAAAATAGAAACAGAAGGAACTTTACCAAACTCATTCTATGAAGTAAGTTACCTTGATACCTAAACCACACAAAGACCAAACAAAAAAAGAGAACTTCAGACCTATCTCTCTTATGAACATTGATGCAAAGATACTCAATAAAATACTTGCAAACCAAATCCAAGAACACATAAAAGATATCATTCACCATGACCAAATCAACTTCATCCCAAGCATGCAAGGATGGTTCAATATATGGAAAGCCATCAATGTAATCCCCCATATAAAGAAACTGAAGGAGAAAAACCACATCATCATCTCCTTAGATGCCAAAAAAGTATTTCACAAACTCCAACACCCATTCATGTTTAAAGTCTTGGAGAGATCAGAAATACAAGGCACATACCTAAATATAGTAAACGCAATATACAGCAAGCCTATGGCCAGCATCAAACTCAATGGAGAGAAAGTTAAATCTATCCTACTGAAATCATGTACAAGGCAAGGCTGTCCACTCTCTTCATATCTATTCCATATAGAACTGGACAACCTAGCTAGGAGAATAAGAAAAGTAAAGGAGATCAAGAGGATACAAATCAGAAAGGAAGAGGTCAAACTTTTCACTATTTGCAGATGGCATGTTAGTGTACATGAGTGACCCGAAAAATTCAACCTGAAAACTCATTCAGCTGATAAATACCTTCAGCAATGTGGCTGGATATAAAATCAACTCAAAAAAATCAGAAGCCCTCCTATATACTCAAGACAAAAGGGCCAAGAAAGAAATCAGGGAAACAACACCCTTCACAATAGCCACCAATAACATAAAGTACCTTGGGGTGACTTTAACCAAGCGAGTGAAGGCCTGTTTGAAAAAACAAAACAAAACAAAACAAAACAAAACAAAACCAGAAAATTTCAAGTCTCTGAAGAAAGAAATTGAAGAAAATATCAGAAGATGGGAAGATATCCCCTTCTCTTGGATTGGTAGGATTAACATAGTGAAAAAGGCCATTCTGCCAAAAGCAACCTACAGATTCAATGCAATTCCCGTCAAAATATCAGCACAATTCTTCAAAGACATTGAAAGAAAAATTCTCAACTTCCTATGGAGAAACAAACAAGCCCAGGATTTCCAAAATGATCCTGTACAACAACAGATCATCTACAGGAATCTCCATCCCTGATCTCAAGCTGTACTACAGAGCAATAGTAATAAAAACTGCATGGTATTGGCATAGAAGCAAAAAAGTAGGTCAATGGAACCGAAAAGAAGACCCAGAAATAAACCCACACACTTATGAATACTTGGTTTTCGACAAATAAGCCAAAACCATTCAATGGAAAAAAGACAGCATCTTCAAAAAATGGTGATGGTCCAAATGGTTGTCTACATGCAGAAAAATGAAAATAGATCCATATTTATCACCCTGCACAAAACTAAAGTCCAAGTGGATCCAAGACCTCAACATAAAACGAAATACACTAAATCAGTTAGTAGAAAAAATGGAGAAGACCTTGGAACTCATTGACACAGGAGACAACTTCGTATACATAATACCAACATCACAGGCTCTTAGAGCAACAATTGATAAACGGGACCTCATGAAACTGAAAAGCTTCTGTAAAGCAAAAGACATTGTCATCAGAACAAAATGACAGCCTGCACTGGGCAAGGATCTTCACCAACCCTCTATCTGACAGGGCTGATATCCAGAATATATAACAAACTCAAGAAGTTAAGCAGCAACAAATCAAGCAATCCAATTGAAAATGGGGTACGGAGCTAAACAGAGAATTCTCTGTAGAGGAATATAGAATGGCAGAGAAACACGTAAAGAGATTCTAAACATCCTTAGCCACCCGAGAGATGAGAATCAAAACCTGAGATTTCACCTTATACCCATCAAAATGTCTAATATCAAAAACTCAAGTGACAACACATGCTGGAGAGGTTGTGGAGAAAGGGGAACCCTCCTCCACTGTTGGTGAGAACATAAACTGGTACAAAAACTTTGGAAATCAATCTGGCCCTTTCTCAGACAATCAGGAATACTGATTCCTCAAGATCCAGCTATACCACTTTTAGGCATATATCCAAAAGATGTTCAAGTACACAACAAGGAAATTTGCTCAACCATGTTTGTAGCAGATTTATTCGTAATAAGCAGAACCTGGAAAGAACCCAGAGGTCCCTCAGCAAAGGAATGGATTCAGAAATTGTGGTATTTTTACACAATGGAATACTACTCAGCAATTAAAAACAAGGAAAACCTGACAGTTACAGGCAAATGATGGGATTTAGAAAAGATCATTCTGAGTGAGGTATCCCAGAAGGAGAAAGACACACATGCTATATACTCACTTATATAGTCCTTTAATAGCATAAATATACTAAAATATATGCACCTAAAGAAGATAAACAAGAAAGAGGACCCGGGATAAAATGATCAATCCTCACTTAAGAAAGACAAATGGGATGGAGATGGGAAATAGGAGAAAACAAGTAACAGGACAGAAGCCTACCTCAGAGGATCTCTGAAAGACTCTACCTAGCAGCTTATCAAAGCAGATGCTGAGACTCATAACCAAACCTTCGGCAGAGGGCAGAGAATCATAAGAAAGAAAGGAGAGTTAGTATGACCTGGAGAGACCAGGAGCTCCACAAGGACAAAATATATCAGAACACAGGGGTCTTTTATGAGACTGTTTCTCCAACCAAGGACCATGTATGGATATAATCTAGAACCCCTGCTCAGATGTAGCCTGTGGTAGCTCAGGATTCAAGCGGGTACCCTAGCAAGGGGAACAGGGACTATTTCTGACATAATCTCAATTATCTGCTCCTTTATCTCCCCCCCAACCCTCTGAGGGAGGAGCAGCCCTCCTAGGCCCCAGAGGAGGACATAGCAGCCAGTTCTGAAGATACCTCATAAGCTAGGGTCAGATGAAAGGGTAGGAGGACCTCCCTTAGCAGTGGTTTGGGAAAGGGTCCACGGAGGAGATAAGGGAGTGTGGGATTGGGAGGGAATGAGAGAGGGGGCTATGGCTGGGATACAAATTAAATAGCCTGTGATTAATTAAAAATAATTTTTTAAATAAGATAATAAAATTTACCAGAAGCATCTAGTTTATTTAGAATTCATTGCTATAAATATTTATTAACAATGTAGTCCTGTGCTGGCAAATGAAAATATGCTTTATATGGATCTGAACTTTTAATGTACACCCCTCAGCATTTATTCTATAAGCAAATAAACAAGTTCTTTTTGAGAAGAAATTTCTGTCACAAACTATGAAAACAGTTTTTATAATAAATCCACATGTTAAAATGTCATTTTGGTTATAAAACACAGAAATATAGTTTAAACATTTAAAAAACTGTATTTTCTTTATGGATACAGCTTAGAAACTGTAATAATATTCTAATTTTAAAAGTTTTGTTCTTCACTTTTATAAAGTATATTTCTAGCATTTCCCTTATTTTTTTC
Organism: Pachyuromys duprasi; assembly: GCA_028658305.1. Taxonomy (NCBI): domain Eukaryota; kingdom Metazoa; phylum Chordata; class Mammalia; order Rodentia; family Muridae; genus Pachyuromys; species Pachyuromys duprasi. The sequence continues at coordinate 7,176 of JAQQSO010004826.1, read as the reverse complement.
TTCTTTAGGAAGACATCTGTACTATTCCTCTCAGGGTCATATAGCTCTGTATCAGATAGCTGCAGAGCTTCAGTAATAACGCCAGCTGCCATCTTTGATTAATGTAAGTGAATGCTGTTTTACAATTTTCATAACTTCTCTCTTTGGCACCCATTTTGACAAGGAACAATGTTGGGTTCAATGCTGGATGCCCTGGAGGTGCCCTCGAGTTATTTTAACGGATTCAATTTGCTCTGCTTTTCATGTAAGCACAGCTTTCCTTATATATTTCTGAGATATAGGAGAAAGTGTTTCTTACATAAAATATTTTTAAACTTTGCTCTTTAAATAAGTCTTCGTTACATAAACAATAGATTATGTACTCCACTGGTTTTCAAGGCTAATACAGGAAAAAAAAATCTGTTTATCCTTTAAGTCTCTTACTGGGCTCCTTCATGAATACATCTATTTTCTATTGTCCCATTCATGCCTTCTATCAATCAACAGAAAAAAATTAGTTTCTTTTTTTTCCTTTATAATATGTAATATAAACACCAGGGTTGTTCAATCCCTTACTTCACATATAAAGAATAAAAGCTGTAGAAAATCTTGACTAATTGCGTGGGAGCCCACAGGCATGCACAAGCAGAGGCATATTTTAAACATTGAGATGGCCCCCCAAAAAATGAAGTAAAAGTTTTCATTTCGAACTGCAGCTGTGCTTCTCACCTTTTATTGCTCTCCTACCTCCTTTCATTATTTCCTAACTGAGTAATTTTGGTTTATCTGTTTTCATTTCCATGTCTGTGTCAGTTCTTTTTTCCATCTCCCTGAGCCTTCTTTTTAGCTTCTCAGTCTCCACCTACAGTTATTTACTCACAAACACACATATCTAAAAGTTAAATGCTGTGATCTGGTTGGCTTACCATATTTATAGTATTTGAGATACATTTGTTTTTCTCCAAATTTCAAAGCTTTTATACTTTTATGATTAAATAAAATTCTATTGTGCATAAATGCCATGCTTCCATTACCCTTTCTTTGGTGATGATGGTATAGGCTTATTCTATTAACTGTCCCTTGCAAAAAGAACAATAAGCCATTTTAGTAATTGTGCTGTTAGTTGTGCATACAGTCCTTTGCTTATATCTATTCAGATGTGGAATAGCAGAGCCATATAATAGTTATGTCATGTTTGGAGAAGTCTCAAAGGTTTTCTCTATTGTCTGCATCCGTATCTCTCATCCTTTAAAAAAAAAAATCAATGTAAAGTAGACCAATAAATACTTAAATAAATAAACCAGTACTTAAAACAAAAAAATCTTTGGCAAAAACTAATATAATAAATTCCTAATAACATGGCCTGATTCCTAGAATTAATAGGTGGAATTATAGGAAAATACTACTAATAATAAAAAAAAACAATAAGCATGCATCATCCCCTGAGTTTTAGATGTTAGCCATTCTGATGGGTGTGAGGTAAAATTTCAGGGTCGTTTTGATTTGTATTTCCCAAATGACTAAGGATGTTGAGCATTTCTTTAAGAATTTATCTACCATTTGACATTCAATTCCATTGATCCACCAGTCTGTTTCTATGCCAGTACCATGCCGTTTTTCTTACTTTTGCCTTATAACATAACTTGAGATCTGCGATAGACAAGGATGATGTATGCTGGAGAGGTTGTGGAAATAGGGGAACCCTCCTTCATTTCTGCTGGGAATATAACCTTGCACAGCCAATTTGGAAATCAAGCTGGTGCTCTCTGAGAAAATTAGGAATAGAACTACCTTAAGATCCAGCTATACCACTCCTTGACATATACCCAAAAGATAGACATTTGCTCAACTATATTTACTGCAGGTTTATATGTAATAGCCAGAATCTGGAAACAACCTAGATGTTCCCCAGCAGAGGAATGGACAAAGAAAATGTGGTGAATTTACACAATATAATACTACTCAGCAGTTAAAACAAGGAAAGCATGAAATTTGCAGGTAAATGGCGGGAACTAGAAAAGATCATCCTGAGTGAGGTAATCCAGAAGCAGAAAGACACATATGATATATATATATACTCACTTATAAGTGGATTTTAGCCGTATAATGTAGAATAAACATACTAAAATCTATAGTCTTAAAGAATGTAAACAGCAAGTGGGACCCTAGGGTAGATGCTCAATCCTCATTCAGAAGAACAAATGTGATAGATATTGGAAGCAGGAGAAGACAGGAAACAAGTCAGGAGCCTATCACAGAGGGCCTCTGAAAGACTCTACTGATCGAGGTACAGAAACAAAGGCTTGAGACTCTGGCAAAATTTGAGCAGAATGCTGTAAACCTAATAGAAGAAGAGGGAGACAGAAAATTCTGGAGGGGACAGGAACTCCACAAGGAGATTAACAGAGAAAAACAAAACAAAACCCTGGACCCAGAAGATCCTGCAGAGACTGCTACTCCAAGCAAGGACCAACCATGGAGAGAACCTTGACCCCGTGCTCAGATGTAGTCCATAGATTGCTCAGTTTTCTAGTGGGTTCCCTAGTAAGGACATGGGACATGTCTATCTGACATGAACTCAGTGGCTAGCACTTTGATCACCTCCACCTGGTCAATGCAGCCTTGCCTGACCACAGAGGAAGATGATGAAGCTAGTCCTGATCAGACTTGATAGGCTAGGGGAAGAGGTTCTCCCCTATCAGGGGACTAGGTAAGAGACATAGGAGGAGAAGCAGGAGGGTGGATGGGACTTGGAGGAGAGGAGGAAGAGCACTGCAGAGAGGATACAAAGTGAGTAAATTGTAATAAATGAATAAATAAAATTTTTATAAAAAAGATAAGCACTTTTCTTTCTAATAAAAAAGAACTATATCAGCACAGTGAATAAACAAAGTACTGAATAGGAAAAAAATTTTACAAACTATATTCTCACCAAGGGGTTAGTATCTATATTATATAACTAGCTAGAAAATAAAACACACAGAATTAAACCAGTTTAACCTCAAATAGGAAAAGGAAATTAATAGGCACATTTTACATAGAATAAATACAAATTATTTACAAATATATTTTTGAAATGTTCAAAATTCTTAGCCATTAGTAAAAGGTAAAAATAACCCAGTTATATTTCATTTCACCAAACTTTTTTTCAATTTTTTATTAATTACACTTTATTCACTTTGTATTCCCCCTGTAAGCTTCTCCCTCCCCCCCGCAAACCTTCCCTTCCTCCCCTTCTCCACGCATGCCCCTCCCCAAGTCCACTGATAGGGGAGGTCTTCTTTTCTTTCCTTCTGATTCTAGTCTATCAGGTCTCATCAGGAGTGGCTTCATTGTCTTCCTTTGTGGCCTGGTAAGGCTGCTCCCCCCTCAGGAGGAGATGATCAAAGAGCAGACCAATCAGTTCATGTCAGAGACAGTCCCGCTTCCTATTACTACGGAACCCACTTGGACACTGAACTGCCATGAGCTACATCTGTGCAGGGGTTCTAGGTTATTTCCATACATGCTACTTGGTTGGAGTATCAGTCTCAGGGAAGACCCCTGTGCTCAGATTTTTTGGTTCTGTTGCTCTCCTTGTGGAGCTCCTGTCCTCTCCAGTTCTTACTATTTCCCACTTCTTTCATAAGTTTCCCTGCATTCTGCCCAAAGTTTGGACATAAGTCTCAGCATCTGCTTTGATAGCCTGTAGGGCAGAGCCTTTCAGAGGCCCTCTGTGGCAGGCTCCTGACTTGTTCCCTGTTTTCTCCTTATGATGTCCATGTTCTTTGCCTTTCTGGATGGGAATTGAGCATTTTAGCCAGATTCCTCCCCCTTGATTAGTTTCTTTATCACCAAACTTTTTAAACTTTTAAATTTTATCCTGAAGAGAAATTACAAGAAATGCTGTGTTTTAGATATTAATAATTGTGTAGAAAGATATTCCAACATTGTTAGTTCCTATGAGTAATTACAGTGCAGCAATTGCTTGAGCAATCATAGCACAATCAATTCTCCAAACTCTTGTCATTTAAAGAGTTTACTAAGTTATTTTTAACATTTTTGCTCATTTCATTTAATGGTTAAAATAAGAGAAGTAACCTCATCAGATAATAATCTGCACATTTCTGAAAATAAGAGCAGAAAGGAGAATAAATTGGGATAAATAAAAAATGAATGATGTTAATAAAGTTATATTCTCAAAGATTACTTTTTGTCTTGTTGTTGGATAGGGAGACATCAAAAGTTACTTTTATAATTTATTTTTTATAATTCCAGTTTATTTACTTTGTATCCCAGCTGTAGCCCCCTTCCTCATTCCCTCCTAATTCCACCCTCCCTTTCTCTTCTCCTCCCTTGCCTCTCCCCCAGTCCACTGCTAGGGAGGTCTTCCTCCCCTTATATCTGACCCCTAATCTATCAGGTCTCATCAGGACTGGCTACACTGTCTTTTTTATGTAAGAAAGAAAGAGTCTTGGTTAGTTACATATCTCAGAGTAGTCAAATATATTGAAATGAAACTCATTGAGTCCTGTCAATAGATGGTTTATACTGAGAAGAGTAGAATTGAATAGTTTATTGCATAAAGCAAGTCTCTGACAACTACATTTTTATAGGCAAATAGTAATTAATTATTGCTGTTTTATAAATCATGGTTTAGTGGTTTATACATTTTTGAGTTGATAAAGAGATTGATGAAGTAATAAATTGAATAAAATATATGAAAAAGAAAAATCTGTATCATATTAGTATGCTAATATTTTCAGAAGACCAGCAGATAAAAATTAAACACACAGGAATCTGTAGCCTTGTTATATGAAGATTAAAAACAAAATATCTTGTAATAAATCTAAAAAAAGAAATGAAAGCCTTATACAATGACAACTATAACAGACTTTATTGAAAACCATGTCAGATGATAGAAAGACATCCCATATGCATGGATTGGTAGGTTTAACTTTTTTATGTGGTCATCCTACCAAAAACAATTAATATGATCAACACAATCTTAATCAATAGTCCAATAAAAATTTTCAGAGAAATTGAAAATAAATAGTATTGTATGGAATAATCAAGATTGAGCATAGCCAAAACAAACATTAACAATAAAACCTGCTGCTGTAATTACCATCCCAGACTTAAAGTAGTAATGCAGAATTTTAAAACCAAAATATATTGCTACTGAAATAAAACCAGAAATATTTAAATAAGAACTATCTGAAAACACTGCCTTTATCCATAGAACTACAGTCAAATGATTTCACAAACAGGCAAATAAAACACCTTCTTTATGCGGTGGTTGGTAATTAAAATACACACTGTTGCCACGGAGATGTGCAGAGACAAATGATTGTGGAATGCTTATCCCTAATTGGGGCATCTATATCATACCTCTCCTCCTGACATCCACTGGGAAAAATAGACAGAAAGAGTGTATGAGCCAGAGGCATTAGATTCTGGCTATTATGAATAAAATGCTAAGAACATAGTGGAACAAATGTCCTTGTTGTATGGTGGAGCATCTTTTGGATATATGTCCAGGAGTGATATTGCTGGTTACTGACTTAGCACTATTCCCAGTTTTCTGAGAAAGCACCAGATTGCTTTCCAAAGTGGTTGTACAAGTTTTCATTCCCACCAGTAGTGGAGGAGGGTTCTCCTTTCTCCACATCCTCTCCATATTGTTGTCGCTTGAGTTTTTTTCTTAGCTCTTCTGATGGGTGTTAAGGTGAAATCGCCGGGTCATTTTGATTTGCATTTCTCTGATGACTAAGGGCATTGAGAATTTCTTTAAGTGTTTCTCTGCCATTCTATATTCCTCTGTTGAGAGGAATTCTCTGCTTAGCTCTGTACCCCATTTTTTAATTGGATTCCTTGGTTTATTGGTGTTTAACTTCTTGAGTTGCTTATATATTCTGGATATTAGCCCTCTGTCAGATACAGGGTTTGTGAAGATCCTTTCCCAGTCTGTAGGTTGTTTTGTTCTGATGACAGTGTCCTTTGCTTTACAGAAGCTTTTCAGTTTCATAGAGTCTCATTTATTGATTGTTGCTCTTAGACCCTGAGCTCTTGGTGTTCTGTTCAGGAAGCTGTCTCTTGTGCCAATGAGTTCAAGAATCTTCTCCCCTATCAGTGGACTTGGAAAGGGGCAGGGAGGAGATAAGGGAGGGAAGGGTAGGATAGGGAGGGAATGCGGGAGAGGGCTACGGCTAGGATACAAAGTATATAAACTGTGATTAATATAAAATAAAAATGTTAAAATTAAGAAAAATAAATAAGGAAAAATTTCTCAGAGAATTAATAAAATATATTTATAAAAACAAAACAAAACAAAACAAAAGAATCTTCACCACTTTTTCTTCAAAAAGATTTAGTGTGTCTGGTTTTATGTTAAGGTCTTTGATCCACCGTAATTTACTTTGTGCAGGGTGATAAGTATGGAACTATTTGAATTTTTCTACATGTGTGCATCCATTTAGACCAGCAGCATTTGTTGAAGATGTTGTCTTTTTTTTCCCATTGTATGGCTTTGCTTCTTTGTAAAAATTCAGGTTTTGATGGGTGTGTGGGTTTATTTCTGGCTCTTTGATTCAATTCCATTAATCCACCAGTCTGTCACTATGCCAATACCACGCCATTTCCATTACTGTTGCTGTTGTCCATTATGTGCCTAGGGTGGCCATACATATAAGACTGTATGGGAAGGAGGTTTTTCTTCCTGGGTTTACATTCAAACAAACCAGGAGATAAGGTTAAGTGAATAGGGAGAAGGTATGAATATGGGAGAATTTGAACGCACAGTAAATTTTATCAAACTACATTGTATAAAATTCACAGAATACTTGTTGAAGAATGAGAGAAATATTTAAAATAAGCAACTCACTCTTTCGTCTTAAAATACTCTCAAAATTTACAATTACATGTGTGTCTAACTCCAAAATGTAATCCTGTAAACACAGCTTGATGAGACTATACATATAAGCCAAGCATTTACAGTTACATATAGTTAAAGATCAGATTGTAAATAAGACACTTCAGTTTTGTGTTGATATAATGTGCATTTAGAAGTATAGTTCTTAATATCTGCTCTGGTACATCTTTACGTTGACCCCCCCAGAGGTCCTCCTTGGCATACTCCTGTCCTGTTGCTTGTTTTCTCCTCTACTCAATGTCCATCCCATTTGTTCATCCAAACCAGCATTGATAATATCCACCTGG
>JAQQSO010004825.1:0-12479 GCA_028658305.1 Pachyuromys duprasi | reverse complement strand
GGCTAGATCCCAGTGGAGGACATTGCAGCCAGCCCTGAGGAGACAGGATGAGCTGGGGTTGGATGGAAGGGGAGGAGGTCCTCCCCTGTTGGTGGACTTGGAGGGGGTGGGGAGGAGATGAGGGAGGGTTGCGGAGGGGGGGAGGGAATGAGGGAGGGGGCTACGCTTGGGATGCAAAGTACCTAACCTGTGATTAATAACAAAAAAATAAATTAAAAAATAATTGAAAAAAAAAGAAAAGAAATTCCTTATCTCGCTTTCTAAGATAAACATCAATAATAACTTCCCAAATACAAATGAAAAGATTGATCCAATTGTCATTCTTATAAAGTAATTTCAATAAATAACAATAAAAATCCTACAGGAAAAAAAAAAGACTCGCAACCAAGCCTTTGGCAGAGGGTGAGAAGTAATGATAGATCTGGGGGAGGTTGGTGAGACTTGGGGAGAACAAGAGTTCCACAAAGACCAAACTTAGCAGGGCACAGGGGTCTTGTGTGAGACAGTTTCTACAATCAAGGACCGTGTGTGGATGTGGACTGGAACCCCCGCTCAGATGGGGCCCGTGATAGCTCAGTGTAGGACTGAAGACCCTAGTGAGGGAAACAGGGACTGTTTCAGTCATGAACTTGATGGCTGACTCTTTGACCCTCCCCCATAGAAGCCAGATAGTGACAGACTGGCTAGATCCCAGGGGAGGACATTGCAGCCAGCCCTGAGGAGACTTATGGGGGGGGGGGAGGTTGGATGGAAGGGGAGGAGGTCCTCCCCTGTTGGTGGACTTGGAGGGGGCTGGGAGGAGGGAGATGAGGGAGGGAGTGGGAGGGTAGGAGGGAATGAGGGAGGGGGCTATGCCTGGGATGCAAAGTACCTAACCTGTGATTGATATAAAAATAAATAAATTTTAAAAAAAGAAATAATCAAACTCAGAGCTGAAATCAATGAATTAGGAACAAAGAAAACAATTCAAAGAATCAATGAGACCAAGACTTGGTTCTTTGAGAAAATCAACAAGATAGATAAAACCTTAGCCAAATGAACTAAAAGGAAGAGAGAAATTATCCAAATCAGCAAAATCAAAAATGAAAAGGGGACATAACAACAGACAATGAGGAAATCCAAACAATCATGTAGGTCTTTTTGTTTGTTTGTTTGTTTATTTTTGTTTTTGTTTTTGTTTTTTTTTTCATGTAGGTCTTATAGGCATATAGGCATATAGGTTTTACTACAAAAGCCTGTATGCCACAAAATTTGAATATCTAAATGAAATGGACAATATTCTTGATGGATTCCTTTTACCAAAATTAAATCAAGACCAGGTAAATAGATTAAATCATCCTATATCCCCCAAGGAAATAGAAGCAGTCATCAAGAAGAGTCTCCCTTCCAAAAAAAGCCCAGGGCCAGATGATTTCAGCACAGAATTCTATCGGACCTTTGAAGAAGAAGTAATACCAATTGTCTTCTAACTATTCCACAAAATAGAAACAGAAGGAACATTACCAAACTCATTCTATGAAGCCACAGTCACCTTCATGCCTAAACCACACAACGACCCCCCCAAAAAAGAGAACTTCAGACCTATCTCTCTTATGAACATTGATGTAAAAACACTCAATAAAATACTTGCAAACCAAATCCAAGAACATATAAAAGATATCATCCACCGTGACCAAGTAGGCTTCATACCAGGCATGCAAGGGTAGTTCAGTATATGGAAATCCATCAATGTAATACACCATATAAACAAACGGAAGGAGAAAAAGCACAGCATCATCTCCTTGAATGTTCTTTGAAATCATTTGACAAAATCCAACACCCATTCATGTTTAAAGTCTTGGAGAGATCAAGAATACAAGGCACATACCTAAACATAGTAAAGGCAATATACAGCTAGCCTATAGCCAACATCAAACTAAAAGGAGAGAAAATTAAATCATTTCCACTGAAATCAGGGACAAAGGAAGGCTGCCCACTCTCTCTGTATGTCTTCAAAATAGTACTTAAAGTCCTAGCTAGAGCAATTGGACAACTAAAGGAGATCAAGGGAATACAAATCAGAAAGGAAGAAGTCAAAGTATCACTATTTGCAAATAATATGACAGTATACATAGTGACCCCAAAAATTCACCCACAGAACTTCTTCAGCTGATAAACACTTTCAACAGAGTGGCTGGATACAAAATTAACTCAAAAAAAATCAGTAGCCCTCCTGAGAAATAAATTAGGGAAACTACACCCTTCACAATAACATAAACTATCTTGGTGTGACTCTAATCAAGCAAGTGAATGACCCATTTGAAAAAACTTCAAGTCTCTGAAGAAAGAAATTGAAGAAGATTTCAGAAAATGGAAATATCTCACACATTTGTGGATCAGTAGGATTAACAAAGTGAAAATGGCCATTAGACCAAAAGCAATATACAGATTCAATGCAATTCCCATCAAAATACCAATACAATTTTTAGGAAGCTTGAAAGAACAATTATCAACTTCATATGGATAAACAAACAAACAAACAAAAACAGAATTGCTACAACAATACTGTACAACAAGAGATCTTCTGGAGGAATCGCCATCCCTAGTAAAGGGAACATAGTAAGGAGAACAGGGACTATCTCTGACATGAACTCAGTGGCTGGCTCTTTGATCACCTCTCCCTGAAAGGGGAGCAGCCTTACCAGGCCACAAAGGAAGACAACACAGCCAGTCCTGATGAGATCTGATAAGCTAGAGTCAAAGGGAAGGGGAGGAGGACCTCCCTTATCAGTGGACTTGGAGGAGGACATGGAAGGAAATGAGACAGAATGTGTGAGATTGGGAGGAAATGAAGGAGGGGGCTATAGCTGGGTACAAATGAATAAACTATAATTAATAAAAAAGTATTTTAAAAAATACAAAGAGAGTCTCTTCTCAAGAGACTTAACTGTTTATTCTAGGGAAGAAAGACTGTGCACTTCCCTGGATATTGGACAGTTATGACATATTAGGCAGAACTATGACCTCGCTATTGTCTTCACTTGGAAATTGAGCATGGCATTGGATTGGATAACAAGTTGACAAAGTTTGGGCTTGGGAGTGGCTATATTGATTGTAAATATCAATGGATACGAAATCCACTAAAAGAGATGCCTGGAATCAGGGGCAGGGGTAGATGGGTAGAATCCTAAAAGGATTAACTGAGAAGGATGGTTGTTTGAATAATAATGCCCCATAGGTTCACTTATTTAAGTGCTTGGGGAGTGTCACTATTTGAAAGGACTGGGAGTATGGCCTTGCAGGGGAAGTATGTTACTGAGGGTGACACAAAAGCCAAAGCCAGATAAGTGGTTCACTTCATGTTGCTGCCTATGGATCCAGATGAGAGCTCTCAGCTCCTTCTTCACCACCATGCCTGCATGCATGCATCCTTCTCACTATGACAATAATGAACTAAACTTCTGATTATCTGGAGGTATCTCCATCCCTGATATCAAGCTGTAGTATAGAGCAACAGTAATAAAAACTGCATGGTACTGGCATAGAATCAGAATTCTGGATCAATGGAATCAAATAGAATACCCAAAAATAAACTCACACACATACGGATACTTGATTTTTGACAAAAAGAGCCAAAACAATACAATGGAAAAAAGATAGCATCAACAACAAATAGTGCTGGTCAAACTGGATGTCTACATGTAGAAAAATGCACATAGATCCATATTTATCACCCTGCACAAAACTAAAGTCCAAGTGAATCAAAGACCTCAATATAAAACCAGACATACTAAACCTGTTAGAAGAAAAAGTGGGGAAGAGCCTTGAACTCTTTGGCACAGGAGACAACTTCTTGAACAGAACACCAACAGCTCAGCCTCTAAGATCAACAGTCAATAAATGGGACCTCATGAAACTGAAAAGCTTCTGTAAAGTAAAGGACATTGTCATCAGAACAAAACAACAGCCTACAGATTGGGAAAGGATCTTCACTAACCCTGTATCTGACAGAGGGCTAATATCTAGAATATATGGGTTACCTAGCAACTTATGATGTCATCTTGTATCGCCCAGCCAGGTGGCCACACCTGGGGGCATGGATAGTACTTACCTGACCTTTAAAAGGACAACCAGACACATGTTCTCTCTCTTACCCTCTTACTCCTCTTACTCCTCTCTGACTCCTTTCTCTCTTACTGTCTCTCTATCGGGGCACCCCCCCCTTTCCTCCTCCTCCTCTCTCTCTCTTCTCCCCATCATGGCCCACTCTCCCTGCTCTCCCTCTCTATCTCTCCTAATAAACCCCTTTCATAGAAAAAAAAAAGAACTCAAGAAGTTAAAAAGCAACAAATCAAGTAATCCAATTAAAAAATGGGGTACAGAGCTAATCAGAGAATTCTCAATAAAGGAATATCAAATGACAGAGAAACACTTAAAGAAATGCTCAGCATCCTTCGTCATCAGGGAAATGCAAATCAAAATGACCCTGAGAGTTCATGTTATACCCATCAGAATGGCTAAGATCAAAAACTCAAGTGACAACACATGCTAGAGAGGATGTCGAGAAAGGTGAACCCTATTCCATTGCTCATAAGAATGTAAACTTGCACAACCACTTTGAAAACCATCTGGCACTCTCTCAGACAATTAGGAATAGTGCTACCTCAAGATCCAGCTCTACCACTCCTAGGCATATATCCAGAAGATGCTCAAGTACACAACAAGGACATTTGCTCATCCATATTCATAGCAGCTTTATTCATAATACCCAGAACCTGGAAACAACCCAGATGTCCCTCAATTGAAGAATGGATACAGAAATTGTGGTACATTTACACAATGGAATACTACTCAGCAATTAAAAAGGAGGAAATCATGAAATTCGCAGGCAAATGGTGGGATCTAGAAAAGGTCATCCTGAGTGAGGTATCCCAGAAGCAGAAAGACACACATGTTATGTACTCACTTATTAGTGGATATTAAATATATAAGATAGAATAAACATACTAAAAACTGTACACCTAAAGAAGCTAAGCAAGAAGGAGAACCCTGGGTAACATGATCAATCCTCATTCAGAAAGGCAAAGGGGAGAGACATTGGAAGAGGGAAAAAACAGGAACAGGACTGGGGCCTACCACAGAGCACCTCTGAAAGAGTCTACCCAGCAGTGTATTGTAGCCAATGCTGAGGCTCATAGCCATACTTTGGTCAGAGTTCAGGGAGTCTTATGAAAGAAAGGGAGACAGAAAGACCTGGAGAGTACAGAAACTCCACAAGGAGAGCAACAGAACCAAAAAGAAATCTGAGCACAAGTGTCTTTTCTGAGACTGATACTCCAACCAAGGACCATGCATGGAGATAACCTAGAACCTCTGCACAGATGTAGCCCATGGTAGCTCAATCCCCAAGTGGGTTTCTTAGTAAGGGAAACAGGGACTGACTCTGGCATGAACTCAGTGGCTGTCTCTTTGATCACCTCCACTTGAGGGGACTGCAGCTTTACCAAGCTACAGAGGAAACAATGCAGCTGTTCCTGATGAGACCTGATAGGCTTGGGTCAGATGGAAGGGGAGAAAGTCCTCCACTATCAGTGGACTCAGGGAGAGGCATGGGAGGAGGAGATGGAGGGAGGGTGGGAATAGGAGGGAGCAAAGTTGTGGGGTATACAGCAATTTTCCACAGCCTGAACTTCCTCCCTCATTCTTTGCTTCTTCCAGCTTAGATCTTGGTCTTTGGCCATGACCTTGAGTTGGGAGCATGCTCTAGTCAACAACTGGCACATTCCTTTCCACTATCTAATAATTAATGTATCTCAACCCTTTATTCAGTTTTTCTTATTATGTTATATCCTTCACTATAATTCCTTAATTACAGACTTTCCTTCCAAATGTTATGCTTTCACCCACAATTGGTTTGAATTAATGGAAGTTGTGGCCTTCTTTCAGTGTTCCTATGCCCAATGTTGAGAATGAGTTTGTGATTAATTCTTCAGGAGCCCTATTTATATGCACAAAATATTGTGTCTTAAGAGTTATTCTTAAGAAAATCTTGCAAAGCAGGTACCATTATCATACTAATGCTTAAGATAATAAATTAAAATACAGATTATATTTTACTTGGTCTATTTTTATTAACTTGATGCTTGTTTTTTGCACGTGGCTGTCTGTACACCTCATTCATGTAGTGTTAGTAGAGGCCAAACATTCCCGCTGGAATTCACTCCCATTGGATGCCTTGGAACTGGAGTTACAAATGGCTAGCCACCATTTAGCTGCTGAGGACTGAAGCTAGCTCCTCTAAAAAAGTAAAAAATGCTCACAACCTCTGGCCCATCTTTCCAGCTTTCTATCTTGGTCCTTTTATTCAGGCAAAATTTGTGAGCTTACACCTTAAGTTGTGCCATATATTATTATTCATTTATCCTTATTTTGTTATACTTTGTTTTAACTTCTGTTATACTCTTTTGTAATTTTTTTATTAATTTTACATCCTGGCCATAGCCCCCTTCCTCTTCTCCTTCTGTTCTTACCCTCCTTCCCAGGTTTCCCTATACTCCCTCCCCTACATCTCAGAGAAAAGGAGTGCCCCCCAACACACACACACACAGCCCAGCATAGCAAGTTGCATCGGTACTGAGCACATCCTCTTCCCCTGTGGCCTGGCAAGGTATCGCTGCCAGGGGAAGGTGATCAAAAAGCAGACAACAGAGTCAGTCTCCATTCAACTTACTAGAGAATCTATTTGAGCTATCCATTGGCTACATCTGTGTAGGGGACCTTGGTTGGTGCATTAGTCTCTACAGGCCCACATGGGCCCTGGTTGGTTGGCTCTATTGATCTTCTTGTGGAGCTTCTGTCCCCTCTGGGTTCTTCTATACTGCCTCCCACTCTAGCACAAGGACTCCCTGCTCTCCACTCAATGATTGGTTGTGGGTCTCTGCATCTGTTTCCATTAGTTGCTGGGTAGATTAACTCAAAAGACAACTGTGCTAGGCTCCCATATAGAAGCATAGCAGAGTTTGTTAACCATGCAGGGGTTGACTGTCTTCCATGGGTTGAGTCTCAGGTTGGGTCAGTCAGGTAGCCAAACAGTTAGAATGATATAATTAAGCTTCTATAACCAAATAAATGCATATCAACATTGTCTTTTCAAGAATTATTTTTATTTTTATTGATGTATATACATATGTGTCTATGTATATACATATAATTGAAGAGACATGTAAGTACAGATGCAGATGGTGTGAGCCACTTCACATGGTTACTGTAAACCAAACTTGGGCTCTCTAGAAGAACAGTAGGTGCTTTTAATCTTTAGCCATCTCTCTAAGGCCTGAAACTTTGGCTGTTTTTAAATAATCTCTCTGGGAAAGACCTTTTGTCAGCATTGGGGAAGAAAAGCATTGTTGTTGCCTTTAGGAGCTCAGAACACAGTAGAAGATGCTGCTTGGACACAATCATGACAGCTCTAAGAAAGAGAAAGAAAGAGGATGTTTTAGCTACATGTGGTGAGGCTCACTTGTAACCTCAGCACTAGACAGGCAGAGGCAGGAAGCTCAGGAGTTCAAGGACACTCTTGGATACAAATAAAGTTCAGTTCTGCCTGGGTGGTATAAGAACCTGTCTCAGAAAAATGTGTTATTAGTGCTCAAAACAGGAAAGACAAGGGGTAGTGACTGGGGTGGGGAAAATGTGCTCACAGGGAGATGTCATGTGATCCAGACTGTGGAAGGTAAGAGGAAAGCAGAAGGAATACAAATCTAATTTTACAGACACATCTTGGTGTTTCAGAAGGGATGGAGAGACATGGACCACAAATGGCAATCCGTTCCACACGGGGAAAGAGCTGTGAACAGCAGACTGAATTGGACTTGTCTCTCATCGTGTTGACAATGAGAAAATGTTTCAAGGAGTAGCATGGTCAGACATTGCTTTGCCAGCATTTCACACTAACATGTGAACTTGTAATGTGCTTAAAGAGAAATAGTGCCTCCTGAGCAAGAAGTTTGTTTTAATGTGATCAAACTGCAAGTTTCTCTGTGAAACAAAAAGACAGTTAGATGTGAAAGAGAAAGAAGATTAAAAATAGAACTGTTAGCAAAAGAAAGAATTGGAAGATGATTAACTTTAAACAAGCTAGGCCAGTATTTGGGATCTTGTTGCTAAAACAAAGTAACGTGTGATGTGAACGGGTTTGTTTGTGGATGTTCTTCCTAGACTCCAGTCCTGCCTTATGGCAGGCACGGTTGATTTGGATATAACCTTCTCTGTGCAGTCTTCACTGTCCAACTAGGTAGGAATTAACTACATAGGACATTAGTACTGGTTATTTTTCATGTCTGAGCTTATAAAGTTTATTGAGTTGTATTTCTGCTTATTTCCTACCTTTTCTTCGGTTTTAGATAAATGTTTTTATTTAAAAAAGTGAGAAATGTCAGGGTAGAGGCTCCAAGCCTTCTTTCAACATATGCAAACCACTTTTTTCCTTTCATTCTCTTAAGTTTCAAAAGTTCCTCTACTCCAGTTTCTGTGTTTCATACATTCTACATTTTGCAACTCCACAAAGGCTACCTAAAGAGCCAACAGAGTTGATCAGGGGAAGGGGAGAAAAACTAACAACCAGGTATGTAGGCTGCTCTGATCAGATTCCAGGTTGCCTTAACTTCTTCGTTAACACTAATGCTAAAAGCAAGATACTTAGAACATTGGTGAGGTTGAGTGAAGTCTTAATTCTTAGCTTCTGCATTATGAGATGCCACTATTCCACAAGTTTCTGCAGTCGGGAAAGCAAAGAAGGTTCTGGTGGAGCACTGTCCTTACCTTGACTGTATGGAGCCCACCAGCTGCCAAAGGCTTGCCTGTAGTCAGCTCTCTCCTTCTCTGTCCCATTCTCTCTCTCTCCCTCCCTCCCTCCTTTCCTCCCTCCTTCTCTCCCTCCATCCCTCCCTGCTTCCCTTTCTTTCTCTGGCTCTGCTCTTGTTTCCAACTGAAATCTCTCCCTTCCTCCCTCCTGCCTCCTATCTCTCTTTCACCCTCCTTCCCTCTCTTCTTCTTCCTTCTCAGAAGCTTGAGACGTAGAATAGGATATAATGTGATGTTCCTTCTTTTCTTATTCATTAAAAACATCTGGTTAGTGAATTTTTGCTTCTAACATTTTTTAAGGTGCTGTAACCAAATTCCCCAAACTGGAGGGCTCCAGCCACACGAATGTGTTATGTGTTTTCTATCACAGTTCTGGATGCTAGAATTGCAAAATGTAAATAGAGCTTGTTCTTTCTGAAAGTCATAAGGAAGACTATTGAGGGCTTTTCCTTTGCATGTCATAGTCCTGGGAATTCTCTTAAACTCAAGATACACAGAAATATAGAAAAAAATGACATTTGCACATTGAAGTATCATCAGAGAAGCTTGCAATGTAGCTTTCTGTTTGAACAAAGAAAAAGCTTGTGTATTGATAACTTGGTCACTGATTACAAGAATATTATCCGTTTCTTTCAAACACACGTTAAGTCTACCACAAATCCCCAACGTCTAAGTGATTGTAAAACTCCAGAGCGTAGATCAGGATGGAGAAAAAAATCCTAGAGAGAAATTAGGAGGCAAGGTATTTATGCTGATGATTTTATTGATGCTCTGAACTTGAGGAAAGGAAGGAACAAGAGGTCTACTCCTCTGACAATTCTTGATCATTCCCTGAAACAAAGAGAAGGACTTTAGAAGGCACATAGTCCTTAACATATCAAGTGCCTGATACCTTCCCTACCCAGTAGTTTCATTAAAATGCATTATATTGCTAAGCATAGTGGGCTGGCCTATGAAAGTACTCAGGAGGCCCAGGCAGCAAGAGCAATGAATGTGAGGACAACTTAGGCTGCACAGTGGATTCCAGACCAGTCTAGGCTACAAAGTAAAGCCATGTCTCAAAACAGAGAAACAAATACTTTAAGCAAGTAGGAAAAAGAAGGTAGAAGAGAGGGAGAGGACAGGGTAGAGATAAGAGAGAGAGACAATTTAGGAATATATTAAAATAATCAGATAATGAGGGAAATTCTGACAGGGCAAAAGGAACACTTACTGCTGTGGGAAGAAGAGTGTTAAAGAGAGAGAGAAGATGTAAAACTCAGAGAAGTGAGAAAAATTGGAGACTTTAAAGAGAAATGTGCTAAATGGCAGAACTGAAGGAATCCCAAAGGAATCATGGAGGCCATCTTTAACTGGCTCTCCTTTTCTTTGGTCACGGGGACTGCTGTTGGACTGACCCTTCTGTTTGCTCTTGCCACCTTTTCCACTCTTCTTTTTATTGCCTCCTTTTCCATTCTGGCCTTTGTTTCCTTTTGGACCTTTCTGGTTGTTCTTGTCCTTCTTGCCTCCACCACCACGGCCCTTTTTGCTACCTCCTCCTTTTTTATTTCCATTCTGTTGATCCTGGCCTCCCAACATGTCACCACCAGAGCCTCCATTGCCACCTTTTCCTTTCTTCTTTGTCATGGACTTAGGAGACATCATCCCATGCTGATTTAGTTGTTCTTGAAAACGGTTTTTTAATTCATTTGCCCCCGCAGGTAGATTACCAACTTTTTGAAAGAGAGAACACACAACCAAAAAATATCAATAATGGAGAAAGTATCACTATGAACTTAACAAGATAATCATAGATTCTATCATAACCTTGATTTAGTAAGAAGCTGTTTTCCTGGGATAGCTGGTATGATATAGTGACCAGGTCCAGAGAGATCTTGCCTCAGTGTGTATAATTACTTAGTTAGAACCCTTTTACTTCTCTGCCCAATTTTATTCTCCTTTCTGCTTTGATACACCTGACATTAATAAATAGCACTATCTGCTCAGAACTTGGACTCGACATGATACATGTGAAGTCACTCATGTTCCATTCTCTCAATGGCTGAGAAAAATTATAATAAAAAGATGTTCTCACACAACATGTCTGTTGCTTAAAGGAGAGGTGGAAAATCAATTTACTATGCATAAAATATTTTACACCCTGATACTAACACACATAATCAGCTCTTCATACATAGCTCAACTATAGGATTTTATAACCTTCAAAAACTAATGAATGTATCCATAGACTATAATGCAAGAATAGATTTAGCTGTGGGTTATACTGTCTCTTGTCAGAGGTCTTTCCTTTTATCCTGTGCATATGTCTATGTGTGCTTATGAGTTAGAGAGAGTAGGATATATATATATATATATATATATATATATACACACACACACAATTTACCTTACAGTGACCTTGGTTATGCCCAAGCTTCACCAGGCTATGCCCAAGTCCTCAGTAATATTGGCTGAGCCCCATTTAGTTGTTGTAAATATAAATAATCAGAATGCTTCTTTCAAAAAACCCTAAAGAGCTGTGTCATCACAAGGACAGCCAAGGCAAGAGGGGAAAACTGCTTTACTGTATTTTTCATGCTGTTTTTGTTATTATTGTTCTTTTGCCTTTTGTATTTTTGAAACTTTTACAATGTGGAGATAATAACTAGTTTAATAGCAGGGAAAGAAAAATTTAGCGCTTAGGAATGAGTTCTTTGAATCTAAAGTTAGAGAAATTATATACTAGACCACTAATCCAGAAGTTGCTAGACATCATTCAGAACAATTCCCAATAACTTCATTGAAGTTGAAATATCTCACGTAGTTGATTTGAGTCTTTGCCTTGAAGGGCTTCTGTGAAGAAAGAACAACACATATGCACAAAAAAGCTTAAAATGGCATTACGAACCTAGTGAAAAGATCCTTAACAAGACAGGAAACATCCTTAAAACAGATAGCCTAAGTGGCTATCAGAGGTTTTATTTCCATGTTTACTGTCATGGATTGAACCTAGACTCTCAAGCACAATAGGCAAATGTTAAACCACTGACCCAAATCTCCTTAATTTTTCACTTTGAGACAAGCTCTTGCTAAGTTGTCTGGGCTAGGCTAGAACTCACTCTGTAGCCCAGTCAGGCATTAGACCTGTGAACCATCTGCCTCATCTAAGTAGCACATATAAGCTTCTTTATTAATACCTCTTATTTGACTCTGCCATGTTGTTAGTAGAATATTTACTGAATGAATAACCATATATTCAAGAAAATTACATAATATATTCACTATTTAAATGAGTTACATGTTGTTCTAGCTGGTGTTATGTCAACTTGACACAAGCTAGGGTCATCTGAGAGGAGTGAACCTGAATTGAGAAAGGCCGCCACAAGATCCCACTATAGGCAGGCAAGCCTGCAGGGCATGTTCTTAACTAGGGATTGATGGGGGATGGATCAGCCATTGTGGGTAGTGTGGCCCTGGACATCTGGTCATGCGGTGTATAAGAAAGCAGGCTGACAGACGATATGATAATATACATGAGTGACCCCAAATATTCAACCAGAGAACTCCTTCAACTGATAAACACCTTCAGTAAAATGGCTGGATACAAAATCAACTCAAAAAAATCAGAAGCCCTCCTGTACAACAAAGACAAAAGGGCC
>JAQQSO010004824.1:0-12479 GCA_028658305.1 Pachyuromys duprasi | reverse complement strand
TTTGGCGCTTTCTTAGACAATTAGGAATAGCGATTCCTCAAGACCCAGCTATACCACTCTTAGGCATATACCCAAAAGATGCTCAAGTACACAACAAGGACATTTGCTCAACTATGTTCATAGCTGCTTTATTTGTAATAGCCTCCAGGTCTTTCTAAGTCACCCTTCTTCCATAAGATTCCCTGCACTCTACCCAAAGTTTGACTATCAGTATCAGCATCTTCTTTGATACCCTGATGGGTAGAGTCTTTCTGAAGCCCCTTGTGAAAGGCTCCTATCCTGTTCCCTGTATTCTCTTACTTCAGATGCCTAATTTGTTTACCCTTCTGAACGAGGATTAAGCCTTTTCCCTAGGGTTCTTCTTGTTGTTTAGTTTCTTTAGGGCTACAGATTTTAGTGTGTTTATCCTATAATATATGTCCAATATCCACATATAAGTGAGTATAAACCATGTGTTTCTTTCTTCTGGGTTACCTCACTCAGGATAATCTTTTCTATTTCCACCCATTTGCCTAAAAATTTCATGATTTCCTTGTTTTTAATTGCTGAGTAGTATTTCACTGTGTAAATGTATTACGATTTCTGTGTCCATTCTTGGTTGTTTCCAGATTCTGGGTATTATGAATAAAGCTGCTATGAATATAGCTGAGCAATATCCTTGTTGTATGGTTGATTATCTTTTATATATATGCCCAAGAGTGGTATAGCTGTATTTTGATGTAGCACTATTCCTAATTTTCTGAGAGAGCACCAGATTGATTTCCAAAATGATTGTGCAAGTTTACATTCACATCACCAGTGGAGGAGGGTTTCCCTGGGAGAGGACCTGGGCCCTCTGTTCAGATGTAGCCCATGGTAGCTCAGTCTCCATGTGGGTTTCCTAGTAAGGGGAGCAGGGATGGTCTCTGACATGGACTGAGCAGCTGGCTCTTTAATCACCTCCCCCTCACAAAGTAGCCTTACTAGGCGACAGAGAAAGAGGATCCAGACAGTCCTGATGAGACCTGGAAGGTTAGGATCAGATAGTAGGGGAGGAGGACCTCCCCTATCAGTGTACTAGGGGAGGGACATAGGGTAGAAAAGGGAGGGAGGTTGGAACTCGGAGCAGATGAAGGAGGGAGTTACAGCTGGAATACAAAGTGAATAAATTGTAATAAATAATAATAATAATAAAGAAAAATTAAATATAAATAGACATTTATTAAACTTAAGCCTCTCCAAAGGAGAAATTGTCTGAGTTAATAAACAGTTTTTAGGGGATCCAGAGAGATGGCTTACAGGTTAAGAGCACTGGCTGTTCTTCTAGAGGTCCTGAGTTCAATTCCCAACTACATGATGGCTCACGACTATCAGTTTCCTTTTCTGGCATGCTGGCAAAACATTGTATATATAATAAATAAATCTTTAAAATAAACCCTAATAGTCATACATGCTCAGGCTAATGGTTCTTTTACAGTGCAATTTTCTCAGTATTGTAGCTTTCTATTTCCTAATTATTTCCAAGTAAGGACAGACATCTTAGTGAACATTTAGTGACAACTCTACCAGACTCATTTGTTCTTGAATTGCTCCTCATGTAATCACCTCATTTTTTGTATATTCCAATGTCCAGGTATATCATAGGCTGACACTTTTGTTTAAGTAGATTGAGAAGGATAATCTTATTAGACAAGGAATAGAAGATAAGTGATATTTACAAGTGTCCCAATAAATAGACAAAAATAGGAGAAAAAACTATACAGTACAAGAAGTTATAAACAAAAACAAAAAGTGATTTGACTGGGGAATGGAAGGCCAAGATATGAAGTCTTAGAATTCTGTTTAGAGTTTGGAAAATAATGTAGTGTAATTTGGTAAATGGATGTGTGGTAGAAAACTAGAGTCAAGAATCAATCTAAAGTTTCTTTTCTTTTTTTTTTTCTTGAACAATAGCTTAAGTTAACCACTTAGAAACACAAAGAAGACATGGAAGAATCATGTCGGGAGGTAATAATATATGTTTAGTTTTGCATATGTTCACTGAGTTCTACATGTGTATCTGGGTTTCTGGTAAGAACTACTTTTAACTCTTCTGCTCTCTGGTTACACTTGCTCTTCAAATCTGAAACTGAAACCATTCATTTTACACAAAATAAAAATGAATTGTAGGCTTGTGAAGATATGGTGATCACCGTAGTCTTTCTCTCTTTGTGTGAGTGTTTGCTTTAGAAATCAAAATTTTTTATGTATCTCTATTTCGGTAAACCCTAGAAAATAAAAGATGTGGTATTATTATTATTTTACTATCTTCCCTATTAAAAAATTAGCGATCACTGTCAAAGCATTCATTCCACAGTACTTGTAAACTGTTCTGGGATATTTTTATTTGACTAATCACTGTTAACTTCTAAAAATATATCATGTCATACATAGACACAAAATATTACTTTCAAAAATATAACTTCACATACAAGATTTAAATACAAGCTTGAGAAATGTCCAAAATTAAATAAGCCACAAGTGTCTCTGAACATGGTGTACAGTGATTCTGGATATTTTACACAGTAAATATTTGATAAGACAGCATACCTATCCAGCAATGATTGCAGGAAGCATGAGAAATAAATTTTACATGACTCCAAATAGATTATGTAACCATTCACACTATTCCAAAGTGCTATTATCAAGTGGCCTTCTAAGTTCCTCTGAAAAACCAGGACTTTGACCTTTGTATGAGTTTGTGTCACTTATGTTTGATGCAAGCCACAATATTGGAAAATAAATTCTAATCTCATAAAGCAGAGAGTTCTTTTGTCCTGTCTGCAATGAGTAGTGAAAGTCTTGTGCTTCCTCAGGAATTCTGCTTTGCAGAAAATGTGTTCTAAATTCAGCAGCTAGACAAGTACAGGTGCAAAAGCTTCCCCAGATTTCACCCCATGTTCTGACTTAAAATGGTATCTCTGCATTATCCAGCTGTGCATCAATCTCGAAGGCATTTTATTCTTTCATCTTTCCCTGAGGATGTTCACTGTGGAGTTGAAACTTTTCCTTCCCAAGAACATTTCTCAGTACTTGAAAAATGTCTGACTTTTTGCATTACCAAAATCATATCACTCACAGACCTTTCAATTTTATTAAGATAAAACTAATAATATTTGTTTAATATTTCCTTTCTACATGATCAATGTTCATTCAACCTATTTTCTTGAAATTCTTTTTAACACAATCTAAGTTTCACATTTTGAGGTTTTTTTTTCTGTTTGTTTTTGTTTTCTTGTTACTGTGCTTATGACTGCTGTTTTTTGAAGACATGGTATCATCTTTTTTTATTACATTATATTCACTTTATATCCCAGCTGTGGCCCTCTCTTCTTCCCCTCCCAATCCCATCCTCCCTCCTCTTCTCCTATGGCCCTCCCCCTGTCCAGTGATAGGGGAGGTCCTCCTCCCCTTCCATCTGACCATAGTCTATCAGGCCTCATCAGGACTGACTTTTTTGTCTTCATCTGTAAAGCTGCCCCCCACCCTCAGGTGAAGGTGATCAAAGAGCCAGCCATTGAGTTCATATCGCAGATGGTCTTTGGTCCTATTATTGAGGAACCCTCTTGGATACTGAGCTGCCTTGGGCTACTTCTGTGCAGGGGTTTAAAGTTATCTCCATGCATTTGTTTGGAGGATCATCTTATTATCCAGGCTGACCTTCAGAGTGTGATCCACCTCCCTCCACTCCAGAGAGATAGCATTACAGGTTTGTGTCATGCAAAATATGCATTTTGACATCAATTTTCACCAAAAAATCTTATAAAGATGATATCTTCCATAGAGAAGAAGAATTTACCACAGTCACCACCTATTCTGACACTTTCTCTGGACCACTGTTTAGATTTATTTATAAACTAGAATCAAATATATAATTTGAATTTGGAAATGTATTAGTCATGAACAATTGAACATGCAAATAGGAAGCTCTTTCCACAACCTCATCTTTTTGTGTGTTTCTTGTTTTTCTGTTTCATGGGACCATAATGTCACACTTTGCTAAAATTGGTTATCCATTTCTGCTGTTTTTATTTGTGACCTGTTTTCACTATTTTACAAATTTAAAGCACAAAAAAGAGGTAAATGTGGGCTAGAGAAATATTTATCTGACACAAGATCTTTTGAATGCATGTGCTTACGTATGCCTAAAAATGTATTCTCTTCAAGGCTTGATCTACCTAGATGGGGTATGAAGTTTTGACCTCAAGTACCCCAGGTTTTACATAAGATGTCATTAGTTAATCTATCTTAAGCTGTAATAAGAATAATGTTATAATGGCAGAAATTACCTCACATGGTAATTAATATACTCTCAAGTCTTACTAAAATAACAAGTGTACATAGGTACTCAATAAACATTACTAATGAAAATTACTATAGGTGATGAGATTGTTTTATTGATTTTTAAAACATAATTCCTGTTCTTTTTTATTCTGTTGTTTTTGTGTTCTTCAGCTTCCCTTTTTACTCCTCTAAAGTCAAAAATTCTGACCCATTAAGGAAAGACCATCATGGCATTCTCAAAGTTTTAAAAATAATTAAAAACCAAAACAAAACCAAAAAAGAAAAAATCCTCTTTCCTTTATTTTCAGAGATCACAATACAGTTATTTTTTCTCCTACTCATACCAACCTCCAAACCTTCCCATACTTTCCTCCTTGCTCTTCTTCAAATTTATGCTTCCATATGGCTGAAGACAACATCTACATAACTCATTCAACACAGGGAAGCAGAGCTTATCCCAACCTAGAGCCTTTACCCCTATCAATTAGTGTTCATGGTTCTGCAAGGTACTCTGTACACTACCAAAGACGAAAGGCAAACACCAACCCACCTACAAGTACTTTCTTCTACAGTGGTAATCTGCATGCAAGATACTCTGATGGAATTGTAACATAAACGTTGTGGTAGTAACCAACCAATAGCTGATTTGATTGGAGTCCCACACCATAAGATGAAACTCCTGCCAAATAGCTGTTGGTGGCTAAGAATATGAAACTAGAAAGACCAGGGACCTTTAGGAAAAATAAATCTTACTGTTCTGCTAAAGAAATGTATCAACAACACGACTTCTAATAAAATTCTGATATACTCACAGATCCATATTCTGCTCAGCCTTCATCGGAGAAGCTTTCTCCTGCAGTATATTAGAAGAAATACAGAAGACTATATATCTGGAAAGTGTGCAGTGAATGAGAGACCTTAGAACTCTTAAGTATATATTGGATGTCTCCATCAAGTCTTTCTCCTCAGAGACGAGCAAACCCTGAGGAAGAGGAACTGGAAAGACAGTAACAGGGAGTTTCTTGGGCGATTGTGATTCCGAGTAATGTCAGCAGGTTACATACATAAAGGTTCGTATATAAGGGGAAGGAGGAGGGAAGGTGGGGCCGGGAAGAGATGGATACAAAATGAATAAATTGTAATAAATAATAACAAAGAAAAAATTTCTATTTTTCCTTTTTTGTTTTGTTTTTTTTATTTTTATTAAATACAGTTTATTCACTTTGCATCCTCCTTGTAGCTCACTCCTCTCCTCCCAAACTTACCCTTCTTCCCTCTTATCCACCCATGCACCTCTGCATGTCCAAGATTAGGGAGGTCTTCCTCTCCTTCCTTCTGATCCTAGTCTATCAGGTCTGATCAGGAGTAGCTGCATTGTTTTCCCCTTTGGTCTGGTAAGGCTGCTCCCCCCTCAGGGAGAGGTAATCAGTGAGCAGGCCAATCAGTTCAGATCAGAGACAGTCCTTGTTCCCATTGCTATGGAACTCACATGGACAGTAAACTGCCGTGGCCTACATCTGTGTAGGAGTTCTAGGTTATCTCCATGCATGGTCCTTAGTTGGAGTATCAGTCTCAGAAAAGACCCCTGTGCCCCGATTTTTGGTTCTGTTGCTCTCCTTGTGGAGCTCCTGTCCTCTCCAGGTATTTCTATCTCCCACTTCTTTCATAAGATTCCCTGTACTCTGCCCAAAGTTTGGCTATAAGTCCCAGCATCTGCTTTGATACCCTGCAGGGTAGAGCTCTTCAGAGGCTCTCTGTGGCACCCAGGAGCCAACACAGAGCTGGGTACACAGGCACCAGCACAAAGAAAAAAAATTTAAAGTTTCATCATCATGATTACACAAACAGGACAATAACAATAGACATACTAATGTAGACACTGGAAAGATGACAAGTCCTCAACCCTACACAAAGAACTACAGGCAACTTAACTAACATTTTTAAAAGAATTTTATTTATTTTTGAGATTGTAATTACATCAATTCCTCCTTCCTTTCTCTTTCAATCTCTCCCACATACCTCTCCATGCTGTATTTCATATTCATAGCCTCTCTTTTCATTAATTGTTAATATATTCTTTTCTAAATTTTATCCTGCTCTGTCTGTATAGTATTACATGTTTGTATTTTCTGAGGGCTGACCATTTGGTATTGCAAAACCAATTTTTGTCCTGGATATCTAGTTGATGTCTTCCTCCATAGTGTCTCTAATGGCTACCATGTGACAGCTAATAAGTTGAAGCTCTTCAACCACATCTTTCCCTTAATTCTCTCAGTTATATTTTCAACAGATCCCTGGCAGTCTACCAAGGTAGAACAATATCTCACCTTTCTTATACTTTGATATCCATAGAGTTGACTCTTACAGTCGTTGAACAAGTTGCAGGACCTGAGCAATGACCTCTGGTAAAATTAAAATTGACATGAACACTCCATAGTGGATAAAGAGATTTTAGATTTCTCTGTAGAATGAGTTGTACCAAACTTCAATAGCCTTAGGCATTTTACCTTGTTTGTTTGCTTAAAATTTTGACAGGTTTTAATATTCTCTGAGGCCAACTATATATTTCTATATTTTACACATATTAATGATCCAGAATATATTCATGGAAGGAAGACATAAAATTATTGGGCAAAAACATTAAACTGGATTCTCTGGAAAGAAAACAATGTCAATGTTCGAGTGACAGATTTTTTTTTCCAATATGAGCAAACACTTATTGAAATACAACAAATAAAAGTATTGTTTCAGAAGACAAATTCATAATGCTGCCCTACTGTAAGGAAAAAATTGTCATTCAAATTTAAAAGAACTTCAGTTTTCACTCTAAAACTAAGTATTGAGTGATAGAGGTAGTAACAGAAAAGTGGGTAATTTACAGGAAGGATGGGAGGAGGAAAAATAAGGGGAAGAAGGAAGAAATAGAAAAGATGAGAAGAAAAAGGAACAAAAAAGCAAAGAGAGGAAAAAGAGATGAAGTTACATTGGGGAAAATTATGAGGGGGTACAGCGGTTGGCATTTAAAAGAAAGTAAGAATGAGGTAATGGGTCAGCTAAAAGGGGAAAATGACTAACATTTACAGAGAAAATGGTTGTGTCACAGATCATAATCAATACTATTTTAATAAGGAATTTTGCACTTGAACAAATTTTAACAGAAGCATGTTTCCCTCTCTAAAGGACAGTGCAGGTGATACATTGAGCCAACAAATACTTTTAAGTACCTTGTCTGTGCCATAGAGGAAACAGCGAAAAGGATATAATATCACCCTTAATTGTATTTATAGTGTAGCCACAGAGTGAGAGACATGAATTATTTATAATATTCCAGGCATCATGCTATGTTTTTGACATCCATTTACTTTTGATTCTTAAAATAGTTCTTAGCAGTTAAAGCCAATGCCATTTTCAAGATGAAAAAAAAAAAAAAAAAGGCTTTAGGCTGCAATTCTTAGCCTAGGCTGCAGGGTAAAGTCAGCAAGAGAACCTTGTGATCCAGAGTCCCAAATATAGAAGCTCATATTTATTTGATATGGAGAAATATCTGGGTATAAATATAGTTTTGAAATAGATAGGAATGTCTGATGTGCAGATATTTGTTAAAATATTAGGTAGACTGAATTTATAAGTTGCCCAGTTTCTTTGCTAGTGAAAAAGTACAGACTCAAGACTGAAATCATTGGAATGAACAAAATAATTTTTGATATATAATCATTTTTTTCTTTTTAGCCAGCATGTCTGTTTGTGTACCATGTGCAAGCCTTGTGTCCACAGAGGTCAGAATAGAGTGTCAGTTCCCTTGAAACTGTAGATACAGATGATTGTGAGCTGCCACGTGAGTGCTAAGAATAGAAGAGCCATCCTACAAAAGAGGAGTCACTGCTTTTAACTGCTGAACCATTAAATTTTTACAATTCATTACAAACTACAGCTTTTGTAGGATCTTACAAATAAAATAATTGCCATGGGTCATATGTTTGCTTTTTAAATGACTAAATAGAACAGAAAGGAAGGAAGGAAAAGAGAGAGGAAGAAAATACGAATTTTTGCACGGATGACCTTGAACACTGAGATTTAATCAGTTTTTTTTTTCAAGGAAATCTTTTCCCCCTCACTTTCTGTGGATCTTTAAAACTTTTATTTGATGTATTTTATGAAATTTACCCACTTTGTTTCTCAAATGCACATCCATTCTTTCTTATCCAATCAAATATGACTTGTATTTTTTAAAGCCCATTAAAACAATTTCTCTTCTACACATACACTTAGACATGAAGCCTTTCAGTGGAGTGTCTTCAACCAACTAGGGACTGAATCCTTAACAACAACAAAAAAAAACCTCACTTTTTCAGCATCTGTCAATGCCAATAGCTCCTTAGCAAGGAGTGAGAATTCATGTTCACATCTTGTCTTCAATCTGGAACTATTGTCTGGTGTGAGCTTTTTCAGGTTTTGTCATGCTGTTTCAACTGCTAAGAATTAATATATACAAGTGCACTGCTTCTTCCCAAAACATTTTATTTCTCATAGTTGTTTGTACTTTGGTTCTTACAATAGTTTTTATTCTCTTCTATGATGGTTCCCAAATCTTGAGGTGAGGGCCTTTATATAAGTCTAATTTAGGAATGAGCATTCTTTAGTCTCTTTTTCTGCACATCCACCAATTGTGGTCCTCTGTGTTAACTTCAATCTGTCATCTACTAAAAAATGAATCATGTTTGATGAGGCTGTACTAATGTCCTAATCTATGTATATAATGATGTTACCAAGAGTTAGTATAATGCTTTGCTCATTTAGCAGAGAAATTGTAGTAGGTTCTTCCTCAGGGAATATAACCAGTTGAGCTAATATACCATGTGATGCTAGTAATGGTAGCAAGTATGAGTTTCATCCTCCAGTATGGACCTTAAATATAATCAGAAAGTTATTGTTTACTTCTATGTCATTCAAAGCAATACTACCCCAGAGAGTATATCTTGAAAATCATTTTTTTTACCTCTTGGAGTCTATAGTAGAGTTATATAAATGATTACTTTTCTCCACATGTAATATGTATAGTATTTTGTAGCACCATGAAAGACAGCCAGTAGAGATGAGGCTTCCAGGCATGTGGCCTGTTTGATCTCTCCATGTTCTTTAATTTAAGTATGTAGTGTTTTCAGTAATAAGGTCTTTACTGTCTTTACTGGGGGATATTGAGAGCGCTAGCAACAATGTTTGAGAGTATATGGGATGCTAAATGGTCAATAGTTCCAAAAGAGATAATCTATTCAAGTCACTGTAATATATATATATATATAATATATATGTAATATATATATATATAATTTTTGAAAGTAAACTTACAGAAAGAGGTAAGAAATTAAAACAGAATAAAAAGATAAGTAAGTATTAAAATAAATGAATCACTGCTAGAAAAAAATTGACAGCAAAATATAGGATTAATATTTTATTTTAGTAGGAAGAATAAAAATTTCAATGGTATAATAAAGGAAAATATCTTCACACTACAATTTAAGTATCCCTAAACAAAAAGTGTGTTGAATCCTGACTATAAAAAGGTGTTCAACATCAGGTTTAAAGAGAAAATTACTAATGCTTTAAAGAGAAAAAAATGTTTACATAATTTCAGTGATTCACACATACTTAGCCATAATAGCAGTAAAGCCTGCTAAAAGAATGTCACAATTTGACAGGAAAAGATTTTCAAACTAGTTTTTTTTTGTTCAAACTAGTTTTATAAACAAACTAGAAAAGAAGTAAAGAAGGTTTTAGTGAAAATATTAAGTATGGCTCTTGTATGTACCACTTAAGGGAAAATACTGGGAAAATGAAATGCAAAAATTATTTTTGAAGCATAAAGTTCTAAAATCCTCTATATGTTGGTATGCTTATCCCCTTTTCAAATCGTATTTTAATTCTTAGAGACTGACAGGACAGTTATATCTATTTGTTTTCAAGTGTCACTAGGTAAACAGGAGGTTGATTTCAGAGCTGAGCATGAAGGGCTCTGTTTAGCCACATAACAGAAAGACATAGTATATCCAGAATTTTCTGTTTAAATTAATTTTTATCACCTCAATTTCCATTTTGATGCAAGGAACATTTAATGAATAAAGAATTTTTAAATTAATTTAAAATATGCTTTTTAAAAAAGATAAATGCATTGTGTTCTTAAAAGTCAAAGTCAGCCACACCTTAGATTGATGTATTGACATCTTTCTTTAAATTCTAAGACCTACAGAACAGTCTTACTAAATGTCCATCACAGAGCAAATTAAGCTTTGGTTATAAGTCGGTTTGTAGAATGTTTGCCCATTATGCACAAAGACCTAGGTTGCAGATCCAGCACTGGGTAAACAGGGTAGCAGGGCACTCCTATAATTCTAGCACTAAATTTTAGGTTGTCCCAGCAGACTCATCAATTTAACCAGAGAAACTAAGATCCATCTTGGAGCTCCTAGTCTTGTTAAAAAATAATTTGAGAAGAGAGTGAAAGAAAGTTGGAAGACACATACACAGGCAAAGTACAAACACATATACACACCACAGAGTACTAAATTATAAACTAGAGAGGGGGAAAAAAAGAAACAAAAAATCCCTACTATTTTAGTTAAGATGACATTATGGTCAGACACACAATAGACAAACATCTGAAAGATGGGGCAGGTTGTGTGTGAAATTATAGAAAAGGAGTGTCTTGGTTTTGGTTTCTATTGCTGCAATGAAACAGAACCAAAAATCAAATTGAAGAGGAAAGGGTTTATTTAGTTTATAATTAAAAAATGCTATTCATCATCAAAGGAAGTCAGGATAGAAACTCAAGCAGGGCTGGATCCTGGAGGCAGGAGCTTTTGAAGAAATCATGGAAGGGTGCTGATTAGTGCCTTATTTTACATGGCTTGACCAGCCTTCTTACTTATAGAACCAAGGACCACCAGCCCAGTGACGGCATCACCCTCAATGTGCTGCACCCTCCCCCAATGCTTGCTAATTTAAAAAATGCCTTCCACCTGGAACCTATGGAGGAGGCATTTTCTCAGTTGAGGCTCTTTTCTCTGTGATGACCCTAGCTTGTATCAAAAGACTTAAAACCAGCCTGTACAACTGACCCTTTCTCAACATGACACAAACATATCACTATTAAGCTACCACCCTCTTTTTCTTATCCATCCCCAAGAGCTCACATTAAAAAAAAAATAACTTTAAACGTTCCACAGTCTTTACAAATTGAAACATTAAAATTTCAGTTCTTTTAAAATAGCCAATGTCTTTTAAAATCCAAAATCTTTTAAATTTCAAAGTCTCTCAACTCTGGGCTCCAGTAAAATCAAAAATAAATCAAATACTTTCTTACTTCAAAAGAAAAATCAGGACACAGTCAAAATCAAATCAAAGCAAAACCAGACTCCAATAGGCCCATGTCTGGGATCCACTCATGTTCTTCTAGACTCCTCCAGCTCTGCCCTCTGTAATGTACACAGTTGTCTACTAGGCTCTGACTGGTTCTGCTCTATTGTTGCTGCCATTCTGTTCATCATCCCATGTAGAGATCCCTTGATACAGCCTGGCTGCATTTTCACCTAGAGCCTCTCATAGGCTCTCATCGTGGTGCCAAAAGTCAACTTGTCTGCATAATTCCTTCAATCCTGAGCCTTCAATTGCCACTAAGCCTTCATCATCACCATTAGTGTCTCCTGGCATCTCACAGTGTAAAGCCTCTGCTGCTTTCCATTACCCCCTCATACATTCAAAACTAGTACTGCCTATGTGACTATTTCACATTACCAAGTCTGGCTTCCTACAGGAGGTATAACCTTGGCTAGCTCTGGGATATTGTTTCTATGATCCTCCCTAAAACATAGTCAGGTCCTTCACAGCAATGGCCCGTAATCCTTGGCCCAACTTCTTTTAGTTAGAGTTTCTATTGCTACAAGGAACGAAATGGTGAGGAAAATAGTATTAAGGTCTAGGATGGTTGAAGTGAGAAGTAGAGGAGGGAATCTTAGAAAGTAGTTATTTTCAATTGTGTAAAAGTACCACAATTTCTGTATCCATTCCTCAACTGAGGGACATCTGGGTTGTTTCCAGGTTCTGGTTATTACAAATAAAGCAGCCAAGAACATGGTTGAGCAAGTGTCCTTGTTGTGTACTTGAGCATCTTTTGGATATATGCC
>JAQQSO010004823.1:0-12481 GCA_028658305.1 Pachyuromys duprasi | reverse complement strand
TTCATGCGCCCAGGGCCTCCAAACTTTTTCATGTCCTTGCAAAAGTGGCACTCTCCGCACTCCGTCCGCAGGCAGGCCTCGCACTTGCGGCATCGCGTCCGGCGCCTGCGAGCTCCTGCTGTTGTTCGGTTGGCAGCCAACTTCACCGCTGAGGTCGGGCCCAACTTGCCCTTAGGCCGACCCACCACCCGGTTCTGGTCGGGCTCCGATTCATAGTCGTCGTCCTCGGCGCTCACGGACATGGCCATGGCTCATGGTGGGCCCAGACTCGCAAGCGCTGACATGGCTGGAGCGCCGCCGCTGCCCGCAGGGAGCAGGCTCGGCTCGCCCTGATTCTTGCTTTTCTTAATGTCACTATTATTTTTATTATACTAAGAACAAGCATTATAGATTCTCAATTGGTTTTCTTAGCTCTTGAACTTGGTCTAAAAATAGCACCTAAAATCCTCTGTCTGTGGAAATATGACCATGAAGATCTTATCCATCACTCTTTGAAAAATTTTCTGAATAAGTCACCACAGCAACCAAGCATAGTAGCACATATTTGTAAACTGATAATATTAATTAAAAAAACAACAAACACACCCAATTCATATTATACGTATGAAAGATTTAATCAAGTCTTTGCATTCCGTTTACTCTTCTCACTTCTCTTCATTCTTAACATGTTGGATTCAAATTTTCTATGGGTTAAAGCATGTTAGGTAGTCATGATACTGCCAACTCAACATTTTTAAAAATGTTGTCAGGAGAGACAAGATGGCTGCACCAGGAGGATGGTGCTTCTGAGAAGTAGGCCAGCATTTTCGGTACAGTGACCAAGAGCCTGAACTCTGGGCCCTAAAACAACAGCCATCAGTTTCCCCGGTGAGAGGAAACTCCACGGTACAGGAATTGGTCGGGTCCACTCTCAAGTCACCCAGCCAGAACCCTGAAGAGATCCCAGGTCACGCAGGCACTCAGTCGCCAGACTAGAGCCACAAGCCTGCGTGTCCTGATCACCTTACCAGGCTGAAATGTGTGCACAAAACCACCAGAAATTGGGAGTCCCAGTCGTGAGAAAAACCCACAGGGAAGGAAGGAAACAGGACTGACTTAGGTCACCCAGCCTTCCCCAGGAAAAGGTCCCACGGAATGGCCGGCAAACGCTGCCAGCTCTGAACTATGTTGCAGCCTCAGAGCACAGAGACTAGCTGTCCACCTAACTCTCCCAAACAGACAGAGCAGTGTGCCCTAGGGCATCAGAGACTGGGTTTCCCTGTTGGGAGAAAACCCCACAGGGAAGGAGGCAAAGGGGGAATGATTTAGGTCACCCAGTCGATCCCTGGAAAGGGTCCCTCAGACCAGCGAGCATGCACTGCCAGCCCAGAGATCTGCTGTGCACCAACCTGCTGCTTGCATGAGAGTGGTGCCTACCAGCCAGTGACTACCACTTGGGAGCTGGGTCACAGAGCTCCAACCTCAGACCTACAGAAGCCTGGAATCCCCAAGATCAACCTTCAGATACTTCTCCAAGGGGCAACCAGTTATCCCTAATAAAACTGACCAAACCATGGGGCACCCAGGTTACAACTGCAGTTCACTAAATTTAGAGCAAGAAACCCAGAAGCAGGACAGCTGTTACCAGGATTTCTCTGGGTGAGAGGAGAGACCTATTGACTAACAAGAATCACAGTTATCACTCGGGTCTGTACGCCTGAGGTGAGCTGTGGTAATTCCTGAAAAACACCAGCCATTCACTGATCATACCCAAAAAGCTGAGGAGGGTGCCTTCAGGAAAAACAATCTTCCTGCCAAGGGGATTCTCTCCATCACAGGATTCCAGAAACCACCAGAAACTAACACCTAACACCTAAGATAGCCCAATGGGTAGAGGCCAGAGTAAAAGCTCAGCCAAAAAAAAGGCAGAGCAATATGGCATCTGCAGAACCCAGGTATCCAGTGGCAAGCAGCCCTGAACACTCCAGCATAATTGAAGTTTAAGAAGATCACCTAACATCTATACTTATGAAGAGGATAGTAGAGGAAACAAACAAAAAAAAATGCGTAAAGAACTAGAGGAAGATAAAGTCAAACAGATTATGGCCATCCGTAAAGAAATAGAAGAAGATAAAGACAAACAGATTATGGCCATCTGAAAAGAAATACAGGAAGTTGCAGCCCAACAGTTTGTGGCCTTTAGAGAGGAAATACTTAAATCACTGAAAGAAATAAAAGAAACAGAGGATTGTTCAAACAGCTGAAGGAATTGAAGGAAAAACAGGAAAATACAGTCAGACCCATGAAGGAAATCAGCAAAACAGTTCAAAATCTGAAGATAGAATTGGAAAAACTAAAGAAAACACAAATGGAGGAAATTGTGGAGAGAAAGAACTGAGGGAAGAAAACAGAAACTACAGAGGTAAGCATAACCAATAGACTACAAGAGATGGAAGAAAGAATCTCAGGTGTGGAAGATACAATGGAAGAAATCATTGTATCCATCAAAGAAGATATTAAATCTAAAAAAATTCCTGACACAGACCGTCCAAGAAATTCAAGACAACATAAAAAGACAAAACCTAAGAATAATAGGAATAGAGGAAAAAGAAGATTCCCTCCTCCAAGGCCCAGAAAATATTTTCAACAAAATCATAGCAGAAAATTTCTCCAACATAAAGGAGAGCCCAATAAGAATACAAGAGGCCTACAGAACACCCAATAAATTAGACCAGAAAAGAAAATCCTCCTGCCAAATAATAATCAAAACAGTAAATATTCAGAACAAAGAAAAAATACTAAAAGGCACAAGAGAAAAAGGCCAAGTAACATATGATGGCAAACCCAGCAGAATCACACCTGATTTCTCAACAGAGACTGTGAAAGCCATAAGGGCCTGGACAGATATCATGCGGACCCTAAGAGAACACAGATGTCAGCCCAGGCTACTATACCCAGCAAAACTCTCAGTCCTCATAGACTGAGAAAACAAGATATTCAACGACAACAACATATTTCAACAATACCTACACAGAATTCCCGGGTTACAGAAGATACTAGAAGGAAAAATACAACCAAAGAAAACTAACCACTTTCAAGAAAATCACAGGAAATAACTAACCTCACTACAGTAAAACAGAAAGTAGCCAAGCACACAAACTTACTCCCACAGCCAACATCAAAATCAAAGGATCTAACAGCCACTGGTCATTAATTGCTCTTACCGTCAATGGACTCAATTCTCCAATAAAATGAAACAGACTAACAGAATCAATGCCTAAACAAGACCCAGCAATCTGTTGAATACAAGAAACACACCTAAGTCACAAAGATAGACACTACCTGAGGGTAAAGGGCTGGAAGACAGTTTTCCAAGCAAATGGACCCAAGAAACAGGCAGTAGTAGCCATTCTAATACCTGATAAAATAGACTTTCAACCAAAATTAATAAAAAGAGATGGGGAGGGACACTTTATATTCATCAAGGGAAAATTCCACCAGGAAGACATCACAATCCTCAACATCTATGCCCCAAATACAAGGGCACCCACATTTGTAAAAGAAATATTGATAAAGCTTAAACCACACATAGATGCCCAGACATTAAGAGTGGGAGACTTCAACACCCCACTCTCAACAAAGGACAGATCAAGAAAACAGAAATTAAACAACAACAAAAAAACAATGTCTCTAACAGAGGTCATGAATCAAATAAACCTAACAAACATTTACAGAACCTTTCACCCAAACACAAAAGAATTTACATTCTTCTCAGCACCTCATGGAACATTCTCCAAAATAGACCATATTGTTGGTCACAAACTGAGCCTCAATAGATACAAGAAGATTGAAATAATCCTTTCTATCCTATCTGATAACCATGGACTAAAGCTGGACCTCAACAACAATAGAAATAGCAAAAAGCCTACACACACATGGAAACTGAACAACTTGCTACTAAATGACAGCTGGGTCAGGAAAGAAATTAAAGTCTTCCTAGAATTCAATGAAAATGAAGACACAACATACCCAAACTTATGGGACACATTGAAAGCAGTGTTAAGAGGAAAGTTCATAGCACTAAGTGCCTTCAAAAAGAAATTCAAGACTTCTCATTCAAGCAACTGATGGCTCACCTAACAGCCCTAGAAAAAAAAAGAAGCAGACACACCAAAAGGAGTAGATGGCTGTAAATAATCAAACTCAGGGCTGAAATCAATAAACTAGAAACAAATAAAACAATTCAAAGAATCAATGAAACCAAGAGCTAGTTCTTTAAGAATATCAACAAGATAGACAAACCCTTAGCCAGACTAACTAAAAGGCAGAGAGACACCATACAAATCAACAAAATCAGAAATGAAAAGGGAGACATAACTACAGACACAGAGGAAATCTAAACAATCATCAGGACTTACTTCAAAAGTCTATATGCCACAGAATTAGAAAATCTAAATGACATGGACAATTTTCTTAATTGATTCCATTTGCCAAAGCTGAATCAAGACCAGGTAAATCAATTAAATAGCCCTATATCCCCAAGGAAATAGAAGCTGTCACCAAAAGTCTCCCATGCAAAAAAAGCCCAGGGCCAGATGGTTTCAGTGCAGAATTCTACCAGACATTCATAGAAGAGCTAATACCAATACTCTTCAAACTATTCCACAAAATAGAAACAGAAGGAACACTACCAAACTCATTCTATGAAGCCACAGTCACATTGGTACTTAAATCTCACAAAGACCCAACAAAGAAAGAGAATTTCAGGCCAATATCCTTTATGACCATCAATGCAAAAATACTCAACAAAATACTTGCAAACAGAATCCAAGAACACAGCAAAGATATTATCCACTATGACCAAGTAGGCTTCATCCCAGTTATGCAGGGGTAGATCAATATATGGAAATCCATCAATGTGGTCCACGATATTAACAAACTGAAAGAAAAAAAAAAACATGATAATCTACTTAGACGCCCGAAAAAGCATTTGACAAAAATCCAACATCAAATTCATGTTTAAAGTCTTGGAGAGATCAGGGACACAAGGCACATATCTAAACATAATAAAGGCAATACACAGTAAGCCTATAGCCAACATCAAAATAAACGGAGAGAAACTTAAAGCAATCCCACCAAAATCAGGGAAAAAGCAAGGTTGCCCACTCTCTCCATATCTCTTCAACATAGTTCTGGAAGTCCTTGCAAGAACAATAAGATAATTAAAGGAAATCAAGGGGATAGAAATTGGAAACAAGAAGTCAAAGTATCACTATTTGCAGATGATATGATAGTATACCTGAGTGACCCCAAAAATTCTACCAGGGAACTCCTACAGCTGATAAACACCTTAAGCAAAGTGGCTGGATACAAAGTTAACTCAAAAAAAAAAATCAGTAGCCCTCCTGTATACAAAAGACAAAAGGGCTGAGAATGAAATTAAGGAAACAACACCCTTCACAATTGCCACAAAAGACATAAAGTACAGTGGTGTGACCCTAACCAAGGAAGTAAAAAACTTGTATGAAAAAACTTTCAAGTCTCTGAAGAAAGAAATTGAAGAACATATCAGAAGATGGAAAGATCTTCCATGCTCATGGCTTGACAGGATTAACATAGTAGAAATGGCCATCTTACCAAAAGCAATCTGCAGAATCAATGCAATTCCCATCAAATTACCAACACAATTTTTTACAGACCTTGAAAGAAAAATTCTCAACTTCATATGGAATAACAAGAAATCAAGAATTGCTGAAACAATCCTCTACAATAAAAGATCTTCTGGAGGTATCTCCATCCCTGATCTCAAGTTGTACTATAGAGCAACAGTAATAAAAACTGCATGGTACTGGCATAGAAACAGAATGGTGGATCAATGGAATTGAATGGAAGACCCTGAAATAAACCGACAGAGATATGGACACCTGATTTTTGACAAAGATGCCAAAACCATACAATGGAAAAAGATAGCATCTTCAACAAATAGTGCTGGTCTAACTGGATGTCTACATGTAGAAAAATGCAAATAGATACATACTTATCACACTGCACAAAACTAAAATCCAAGTTGATCAAAGACCTTAACATAAAACCAGACACATTAAATCAGTTAAAAGAAAAAGTGGGGAAGAACCTTGAACATATTGGCACAGGAGACAACTTCCTGAACAGAACACCAACAGCACAGTTTCTAAGAGCAACAATCAATAAATGGGACCTCATGAATCTTAAAAGCTTCTGTAAAGTGAAGGACACTGTCATCAAAACAAAAGGACTGCCTACAGACTGGGAAAGAATCTTCACCAGCCCTATATCTGACAGAGAGCTAATATCCAGTATATATAAAGAACTGCAGAAGTTGAAAAGCAACAAATGAAGTAATCCAATTAAAAAATGGAGCACAGAAGTAAAGAGAGAATTCTCTATAGAGGAATGCTGAATGGCAGAGAAACACTTAAAGACATGTTCAACGTCCTTAGTCATCAGGGAAATGCTAATCAAAACGACCCTGAGATTTCACCTGACACCCATCAGAATGGCTAAGTTCAAAAATTCAAGTGACAACACATGCTGGAGAGGATGTGGAGAAAGGGGAACCCTCCTCCACTGCTGGTGGGAATGTAAACTTGTACAATCACTCTGGAAATCAATCTGGTGCTTCCTCAGACAACTAGGAATAGTGCTTCCTCAAGATCCAGCCATACCACTCCTAAGCTTATATCCAAAAGAGGCTCAAGTACACAATAAGGACATTTGCTCAACCTTGTTTGTAGCAGTTTTATTTGTAATAGCCAGAAGCTGGAAACAACCCAGATGACCCTCAACTGAGGAATGGTTACAAACATTTTAGTACATCTACACAATGGAATATTACTCAGCAATAAAAAACAAGGGTATCATGAAATTTGCAAGCAAATGGTGGCATCTAGAAAAGGTCATCCTGAGTGAGCTATCCCAGAATCAGAAAGACATATACGGTATATACTCACTCATATAGACATATAATGTAGGATAAACCTACTAAAATTTGTACACCAAAAGAAACTAATCAAGAGGGGGGACTCTTGATAAAATGCTCAGTCCCTATCCAGAAAGGCAAAGAGGGTAGACATCAGAAGAAAGAGAAAACAGGGAACAAGTCAGGAGCCTGCCACAGAGAGCCTTTGAAAGGCTCTGCCCTGCAGACTATCAAAGCAGATGCTGAGACTTATGGCCAACCTTTGGGCAGAGTACAGGGAATCTTATGAAAGAAGTGGGAAATAGTAAGATCTGGAGAGGACAAGAACTCCAGAAGAAGGGCAACAGCACCAAAAATCTGAGCACAAGGGTCTTTCCTGAGACTGATACTCCAACCAAGTACCATGCATGGAGATAACCTAGAACCCTTGCACAGATGTAGCCCATGGCAGTTCAGTTTCCAAGTGGGTTCTATAGTAATAGAAACAGGGACTGTCTCTGACATGAACTGATTGGTCTGCTGTTTAATCACCTCCCCCTAAGGGGGGGAGAAACCTTACCAGGCCACAGAGGAAGATAATGCAGCCACTCCAAATGAGACCTAATAGACTAGGATCAGAAGGAAGGAAAAGAAGACCTCCCCTATCAGTGAACTTGGGGAGGGACATTCGTGCAGAAGGGGGAGAAAGGAAGGAATTGGGATGGGAGAAAGCAGGGAACTACAGGGAGGATACAAATTGAATAAAGTGTAATTAATAAAGAAAAAATGTGAATAAAAATGTTGTCAGAACCCATCATATAGAAAAAAAGAAAGAAAGGAAAGAAAAGAACTTTTTAGAGGGCTCTCCTTGTGAATGACACTTCCTTGATAGAAGAGGTACAGGTGAAGGTGGACTGGCTCCCTAGAACTTCCATGTTCCCTTCAAACAGTCCTTAGAAACCTCACAGCCTTGCATCCAACCACACACTGTCATTTCTGGGGGGACATCTTCCAGTTATGCGATAGGTGTATTACCTCTGTGACTGAGGGGAAGTGAGCAGGAGCCTTTCCATTCACCTCATAGATCAGAGTCTTCATAGATCAGACTCAAAGCACACTTGCAAACCTCAGTACATTTCAGAGTATGGGACCTCAACACTTGATGTTATAAAAGTGCCTTGGGCAGTATGTAGGTGCATCCCACCCTACCCCCTGCCCTTCTGCTGAGCTCATGCCAGCTGTCCTGAGATTATCATGTGAAGTGAAAAAGCCTGTTCTCTTTCTTATTTTTAAAAATTCTGTTACATAAAAAGAAAACCATTTGTATTTGAGTATATGCCCGCTCCCAACACACATATATATGGATACAAGAAAAAAATATGCTGTCAAGAGAGCAGAATGTTCCAAGTCTTGAAGAAAATGGCCACAGTCTAAATTAGCTCCCTTTGTAGACATTTATTTTCCAAATATTTGTGAATATTAGGTAAACTTTTTTAATACATAAGTCCTTACTTTCTACCAACCAAAATGCTAAGAATGTCAAAAAGCATCTGGGACCTGTACCTGAGATTCTCCACATTTTATAAGCATGTAACCTAATGAAATTTCACAATGATTTATGGTTCTCTTTTTCCTTTTGCTGCAATGCATTAATAAAATTGTTCCCACACTGGACAAGCTACTGGAGCAAACATGATTCCAGCTTTCTCAGCCATGGGTCCTCACATTTGGCTCAGGAATAAACTATTTCTTTTTATAACTTTGAGCTATTTCTGAAATTGATATTATATGGTATGACATGGAAGAAGGACTGTTTCAGAAGAGGAAGATGGCTAATAGTTATAATGAGGAGGAGTCACATGATAAAGAAAGGGTGTTTATCATGTGAATGTCATGATATGCTTGAGTAAAATGTCATAATGAAATCAAATCTACTGTGTAATGAATAAGCATTAGTAAATGTTTCATGAAAACATTAAAATATTTTTTAAAATTATGTGATGATGAAACAAGGGACAAGCTAATAAATGAAACAAAGTAAAGGGTCAAAAGAGTTTTTGCTCAACCATGTTCAGAGCAGCTTTATTTGAAATATGAGAATCCTGGAAGCAAACCAGATGTCCCTCAAATGAGGAATGGATACAGAAATTGTGGAACATTTACACAATGGAATACTACTCAGCAATTAAAAACAAGGAAATAATGAAATTTGCAGGCAAATGGTGGGATCTAGAAAAGGTCATCCTGAGTGAAGTATCCCAGAAGCAGAAAGACACACACAGTATGTACTCACTTATAAGTGGATATTAGACATATAATATAGGATAAACACTACAGGGAATCTTATGAAAGAAAGAGGGGATAGAAAGACCTGGAGGGGACAGGAGCATCACAAGGAGAACAACAGAACCAAAAAATCTGCGCTCAGGGGTCTTTTCTGAGACTGATACTCCAACCAAGGACCATGCCTAGAACCCCAGCATAGATATATCCCATGGCAGTTCAGTCTCCAAGTGGGTTCCCTAGTAATGGGAACAGGGACTATCTCTGACATGAACTCAGTGTCTGGCTCTTTGATCGCCTCCCCCTGATGGGGGCACAGCCTTGCTAGGCCACAGAGGCAGGCATGCATCCAGTCCAGATGAGACCTCATAGGCTAAGGTCAGATGGAAGGGGAGGATGACCTTCACTATCTGTGGACTTGGTGAAGTACATGGGAGGAGAAGAAGGAGGGAAAGTGGGATTGGGAGGGAATGAGGGAGGGGACTACAGCTGGGATAATAAGTGAATAAACTGCAATTAATATAAAATTAAAATAAAAAATAGTTTTCACAAGAGCAAACTTATCTTTGATAGAGTTACAGTGATCGGTAATTCTCCATTTACCACCACCAACTCCTTCCTTAAAAACCAAAGCAAAAGTTAGACTAGTTGAGCTCAGAGGCCCATCTCTCTTTAAGTGTCCTATAATTCTTATACTCTATAAAGAAGAAGTTGATCCAAGGCATCATACTGACTTATAAATCAGGGAAATTGCACTTGAACAAGTATCTCTCCAGGCATAAAAAGAAATCTACTGAGATTCTTTTATGCAAATGTATTATACAGGATTTTAGAGCAATACGATCTGAAAGAAACAAGTTACTGTGTACTTTGTTGTAAATAATGAGGATAACATGACATTTGGTCACTAAAGTTCTAGAGATTATAAAATGAATGAACTTTTCTGACTTCTTTCTTAAAGTGATAATTATTAACCAGATTCATGTTTACTGTCAGTATTAGTGATTATAATCAATTCAGTGCATAGTACAGAGTCAAGAAATTGCAGTGAATATAATTGTACTGAATGGTTTTCAGGCATAAAAGTGGGCAAGATACTAGAAATCTGAGCTAATTTATAAGTGTCCCCCTTAGGCTCAGGCATTTATACACTTGATACCCAGTGAGTGGCGCTGTTTGTCGAGGTTTAGGTGATGTCAATTTTTGTTATTGTCTCTGTTCACAATTGTGTTTGGTCAGTTTTACATACGCACTGATGGGAAGAGGAGAATTCTAAGAATTCTTTAAGAATCTATGACATACGAGATAAGTAAGTGTGCCCATTAGATAGTCACATTGAATTCTAAATTCTTCCAGCTATGAGCTGTGACACACTGACTGTCCCTTTTGATCTATCACATTTAGAAAAGAAATAATAATGGTCTTCATGGTTCAGCTCCACAATAGTGAAAAATGCAAGCTTTTTAGCTAAGAACTTGCTATATGTGTTCTGATTCAAGATGTGTGACTGATAGGCATGTTTTGTTATCTTAGTTTTATAATGACCAAAGAGTGAAATAAGGCATCATAATGCTTACATTATTGAATAAAATATGTCCAAATGCTTAATATAGCAAGGAAATATTTTAAGTATTCATGACCATAAGCACATTTCTAGCTCTAGGGACTACAGAGCAGAACTGTCAGTTTGAGGACAATCTAAGTTACATAGTAAGACTTTGTTGAAAAATAAATATATTTTGTAAAATATGCAAATATTCATGTCATAAATTCGTACCTGATCAGTAACCTGAGTGTAATGTTGAGTCATTTGCTCACATCTCAAAATTAATCTATTGCTTCTTAAGAATAACTGCACACGAGATCCAAGATGGCTGCCATGAGAGGACACTGTGTCTGAGGAGTAGGACAGCAGAAACAACACAGCAACCCGGAGACTGAACTCTGGGACCGAAAACACCAGCATTTGTGATTGCCAGGTGAGCGGAACTCCTATGGTGAGAAAATCAAGTGGGAAAACCCTAGGGACACCCAGTTATTCCCCAGAAAAATC
This sequence comes from Pachyuromys duprasi, assembly GCA_028658305.1. Lineage (NCBI taxonomy): Eukaryota > Metazoa > Chordata > Mammalia > Rodentia > Muridae > Pachyuromys > Pachyuromys duprasi. Next base: position 1,229 of record JAQQSO010004823.1, on the reverse strand, counting down.
TCCGGGTGACCAGCAGCGCACAGCTCTGATCTGAACGAGCAGCAGCACTGGGCGCCCGCAGCCGCCATACTAGACTGGATCACACAGTCTCCTGGGCAGACTGAGGAGGAACCGGCTACTGTTTTCACTGACCTGCACACTGCAGGCACACACTGCTCGGGGCTGCCAGCAAAAACCTTAGTCCGTGTATGAGTCCACTGGCAAGTCTGGGAAGGACCCTGGTTCTGCTTCAACCCACGGGCATACAGCAGGCACACACCGATCTCCTCTGCCGGAACCGCCTCAGACTGAGAGGGACAGGAGACCATTTTGACCAGAACTCACACTGCGGGCTCACACTGCTCAGGTCCGGCAGCAAAAACCTCAGTCCATGTGTGTGTCCACGGGCCAGACAGAGAAGGCCTTGGGCACCATTTCAGACAGGCCTGCATACAGCAGGTACACACTGCTCGGCAACGCCTGCAACCAACCCAAACCCACTATGTGTGCCCCAAATATCATCTCAGACCGTGGTGCACAGCCCCTGGCCCAGAAGGGGGTGCCAAATCTCCAGTCCAGGGGAGAGCCCTTAGCAGCAAGCCCAGGGCGGAACACAGAGCCCACAGCTGATATCTCAAACCAGGACACTCAGACTCTAGCACAGAGTGAGGAGTAAAGCCTCCAGACCAGAGGGGTGACCCGCCTGCAGTGCTCACAGCTTCTAGCACAGAGCAGGAAGCTGGGCAAACAGAGCCCACAACAGAGTTCAACTGGGACAACAACACACACTAACAAACCACTGGAAATCCCTGATCTTCTTGAAGAATACCTCTGACACAGGAGATTGACAGTTTCAGACTGAAGTTCAGCCTTAAAGCACAAACAGCTCTTTGATTATATATAAACAAATGCCCAGAATACGGCGAAAGAACTCCCCCAACAAAAACCAGGACACCATGGCACCACTAGAAACACCCAAAAGCAGTGGAGATTTTAATTCAGTTGAGACACAGGAAAATTATGTTAAAGCTATGATTATGCAGATATTGGAGAAACAAAAGGAGAGACAAAAAGAGGAAATGAACAAGGCCCTCAAAGAAATGGAGAGGAAATTAACTGTCCACATAGAGGAACAATCAAAGATAAACAGAGAGGAAACAACCAAAAGAGGAGACACAGTCAATCAGTTGAAGGAAATGGTACAAAGCATGAAAACAAAATTGGAATATATAAAGAAGACACAAAGGGAG